>PVJN01013736.1:0-48159 GCA_004026805.1 Lasiurus borealis
CCAGCCTTGTTCCTTTCAGTACCAGATAGTCCATCAGCCAAGCTCCTTTGTGAGTAAAGGTTGAGGGTCAGAATCTCCGAGACAAACGTTATTGGAATAGCTTCCTGGAATTCAAGGACTCGATTTTAAGGCATCACGGGTCCCAGCAAGCCCTCACAAAGACACCAACCGAAGCCACTACCACCATTCACCGCTCTATCCAGGGCTGAAAAGCAGGCCAAGAGGACTTTTCCCTTTCAGGGAAGTGAGAAGGTGTCGGATCTGTGCCCTCACACACCCCCCCTCCTCCACAGCTCGCTCAGGACCCCACTACACCTTAAGCCGCTCAGTATGCTTTAATTGCCCAGAAGCCCAGACTCAGCCACACACCAAGAAAGTACATTCTGATTCATGTTTACAACATGGATGAACTTTGAAAATATCATACTGAGTGAAATAAGCCAGTTACCAAAGGACACATACTGCATCATCTCATTTCTATGAGGTTCCTAGAGGAATCAGATTCACAGAGACAGAAGCAGAATGTGGGTACCAGGGGCTGAGGGAGAAGAAAATTAGAGGGAGTATTTAGTGGGGACAGAGTTTAAGTCTGGGAAGAAGAAAAAGTTCCAGAATAACAGTGGTAATAGTGTGAATGTACTTAATGCTACGGAACTAAGTGTATACTAATCAAAGAGCTTACATGCATATATGCATAGCCCATGGACACAAACAATGGTGTGGTGAATCCCTGGGGAGGACCAGGGGTAAATGTAGGGGGCCCAAGGAGAAAAAATGGGGGACATTTGTAATACAAATTGATTGAAATGGTAAATATATATACATTCCACAATAAGAATAGTTTAAACAGCCCTAGCCAGTTTGGCTCAGTGGATAGAGTGTCGGCCTGCAGAATGAAGGGTCCCAGGTTCAATTCCCATGAAGGGCCCATGCCTGGGTTGCAGGCTCAATCCTCAGTAGGGGGTGTGCAAGAGGCAGCCGATCAATGATTCTCTTTCATCACTGATGTTTCTCTCTCTCCCTCTCCTTTCCTCTCTGAAATCAATAAAAGTATATTTTCAAAAAAGAATAGTTTAAATAAAACAGTAAGTGAAAAACTTTAATCTTAGAGAATATAACCAAGGCACCATAAAGTTTGACCACTTAAGAGTTTTTTAAACATTGGTTAGAGAAGCTTGTCATTGTGTTTTATTTGATTCCTACCTGACCGTTTCACAGTAACAGTCACACTGGAAGAACGTAAATTCACCAAAGTGGACAAAGTCAGCGGGTGGCCTGCATGCACCCTTGGTGGCTGCTTGGAGTGTCCTAACTTCACACCTGCCTCAGCCCTTCTTTCGTCCTTTGCAACCTATATTTCGATTTTGACATCTGTCCTGATTTTCCTCATGATTTCCACCATCAGAGGTTTAGTTTCCATTGTGATATAATAAGAGAGGTTGGTCTCTGAAGTCTTTTTTACTAGTTTGTATTTTTGACTTCTTTTCCTTGGTTGTTTGACTAGGTTATTCCCTGCCTGTTATTATTTGAATTTTAGTATGATTAAGAATACTGAAAAAAAAATATACATTAACCTGACATTAAAGATATCCACTAGGACGATTCACATGTGTTTGAAGCTGCTGTTTCATTCTCTGAAATGCTGCTCTCCATCTCACTGCTGAGTGTGGGAGGTCAGCTGCCTGTGCAGAAATTCTGTTGCTACAGCCGACTTGGCTGAGGCAGGCGCAAAGGAGGAGCTGAGGTAGAAAGGGCAGCTGGAATGCATGAAGTGACTTCCAGTTCCCCATGGTCAGTGCTAACAGTTTTCTGCCAATGAATAGGGGCTCAAAAAAGTTCTATAATGTGATTCCATCTACACAGGGACACATGTGCTGTGTTTACTATGCACATGCTGTTTTATCTAGTGCATTTCTGGCAGCAGAGGGCTTCCATCTTGACCCACAAATTAAGAACTAAACCTTCCCTTATGGCCTAGCTTCTGGGTCATGCCTGGCACTCACAGTGCGGGGCCCAAGTGCTCTGCTAGTGCTGCTGTCCCCAGAGGCATGACAATTACTTATCCTTCGTGGAGGAACATATACCATGTGAACTGGGGGAGATGCACCTCATGCTGACTTCACCTTAGCTGGGTTCCCAGTGAACCCAGATGCGAATGAAGAATGACTGAGGACAGGTGGGGAAAGACACCAAATGAAGTGCAAGTTGGTCTTATCCAATTGCTATTAAAACACTCAAGTGTTGCCAACATTATGACCACAGCTATGGGAATGTATTGTTCTGGCCTTATGTACAGGTCCTCCTTAGTCGCATGCTGGAATATGGGCCCGCCAATTGGTACTTTTCTTTTTATTATTATTACTAGTGGCCCAGTACATGAAATTTGTGCATATTAAAAGGGGATTAATTAGAGGAAATAATTTAATATTGCTACTTGCCCTTTCTGTATAATAGATGAAAGAAAATTAGTAAAATGTATATGAAAACCTTCCTCCTGTCAGAGTCTGGGGCTCACCACAGGACCCAGAGTCAAGTCCCTGCCCACCCACATGCGCATCAAAATCGAGTGAGACCCAGACCCAGCCAGCCCCCCATCCATTGGGCTAGATTCAGACCTGACCAGTCCCACCCTTGTCAAGCCTTGCCAGGCAGGGGGCATAGCCTCAGGTCCCCTGGCCTGCTGCCAGGCCTGGGAAGTGGGGGCGCAGCCCATACCAGGGTGGGAGGAGGCGTGCCTTGCGGTTCCCCATCAAGCCCTGCTGGGTGGGGAGCATTGCCTGAGGTCCTCTATAAAGCTCTGGCTGGCAGGGATGGAGGTGCAGCCTCAGGTTTCCCATCAAACCCCACTGGGCGGGGGTTGCAGTCTGAGTTCCCCTGACCCAGGACTGGGTTCCCTGTCAAGCCCCACTGGGTTGGGGGCATGGCCTGAGGTCCCCTATCAAGCCCATCCAGGCAGTGGGGGACAGCCTCAGGTCCCCTGGCTTAGTGCTGAGGTAGGGGGTGTGGTCTGAGGTCTCCTGGCCTGGTGCTGGGGTGGGGAGCGTGGCCAGAAGTCCCCTGTCAAGTCCCACCTGGTGGGGGGTGTGGCCTGAGGTCCTCTAGCCCAGCAGTAGGATGAGAAATGCACCTTGAGGTCCCCCATCAAGCCCGCTGGAGTGGGTGGGGGGCAAGGCCAGGGTTGGGGGCAAGGCCTGAGGTCCTCTGTCAAGCCCCACTGGGGTAGGAAAGGGTGTAGCCTCAGGTCCCTGCTGATTGCTTGTTAAGGATCATTATGGAAATTTGGCCTCAGCAGTGGGTGTAGCCATCTTTGTGACAATTAGCATATTCCCTCTTTATTAGATAGCATTATTTTTTAAAACATATTTTATTGACTTTTTACAGAGAGGAAGGAAGAGGGATAGAAAGTTAGAAACATCGATGGGAGAGAAACATTGATCAGCCATCTCCTGCACACCTCCCACTGGGGAGGTGCCCACAACCAAGGTACAAGCCCTTGCCCAGAAATGAACCTGGGACCCTTCAATCTGCAGACTGATGCTCTATCCACTGAGCCAACCCAGTTAGAGCTGGTGCCTTTCTTTCACTGTAGGACCCTGACAGAGCCTGATGCAAAGCCAAGACTTAACAAATACTCCATGCATATCACATGCATGCTCAGTATAGATAACTGCAGTTATGTTTTGAACTTTTGAAAGAATTCTAGTGTTCACTCATTCTTAAATTCCTGTGATAAAGTTGCTTGATCGGAATGAATACTGTTTCTGGGACCAACTCTTTTGCTCATGCCAAATTGAACTTCTGATTTAAATGGACACATTAATCATGCACAAATTTCCCACATATATTTGGTCCCAGTTCTGAGGCTTTTACCTATTGGTGTGTCTACACAGACACAAATTGTCGAGTCTATATGGCTTGTTGGAATGACGGAATCTTTATGGGAGCTTTGAATATCTGCTAGATTAGTTCCCACCACATAGTTATATTCCTGGGTTTTCTCACTTGTGTTTTGATATAAACTTTGAAATCAATTTATCCAGCTCCAGAAAAAAAAACTAACACATTTTGACTTGATCTGTTTGAGAGTATAAACTTTCTTATCAGTTATTCAAATCTCCCTCCATGAATATTTTAAAGATTTGCCATAGCTATTTTCTCATCTCTTGTTAAGGCCATAGGTATCTTGTCTTTTTTTGTTGCTATCATAATTGGTGTCTTCTTTTCAGATGTATGTCTTCGAATTGGAAAATACACTAATTTTGTCATATTTTATCTTGTGACTGTACTGAATTTTCTTACTATTTGTGGCAGTTTCATATTTTTCTCTTGGAAGTCCTGGATATGCTTCAAGTCTTTTTTGTTGTTAATCCTCACCCAACAATATTTTTTCTATTGATTTTTAGAGAAAATGGAAGGGAGAGAGAGAGAGAGATTGGTTTTTCCCTGCACATGCCCTGACCAGGACCGAGATTGAGCCTGTAACCCAGGTATATGCCCTCAATCTAGAATTGAACCTGTGACCCTTTGGTGCATGGGCCTGTGCTGAGCACACCAGCCAGAGCACTCCAAGTCTTTTTTTATAAGAGAGTTTCAAAGGCTCCTTTCCATTTTCCTGGATGGTTCTCTTCTCTTGTGCAGCTGTAGTGGCTTATCTTCTGTGGGAAGGAGTAAGACATAAAGGGGCAGCTTGCCCTTGACCATAATTTTAGCAGAAATGCACTCCATGTTACCCACTAAAGGAAGGCTATCTTGCCCTGACCAGTTTGGCTCAGTGGATAGGGCATCAGCCTGCAGACTGAAGGGTCCCAGGTTGGATTCTGGTCAAGGGCATGTATTTTGGTTGCAGTTGATCGATGTTTCTCTCTCATCAATGTTTCTAACCCTCTCCCTCTCCTTTCCTCTCTAAAAAATCAACTATATATATATATATATATATATATATATATATATAGTGGTACCTCGAGATACGAGTTTAATTTGTTCTGTAACCTTGCTTGTATATCAAGTTGCTCGTATCTCAAAGCAAATTTCCTCAATGAAATCAATTGAAATGCTGTTAATCCGTTCCAGCCCCCAAAATGCCACCCCATTTGTTCTTGTTACGTGTTTTTTAATAAGAAAAATGTATTTATAAATGACAAATATTGTATAAAAACATAATAAAAGAGAATGTAAAGGAATAAACTGGTTTTATAAAGTGTATTTACCTACTCACTACACTCTTAATGCTACACTTTATCCCTAAACTGAATGTAACTAATCTTCACTGAACTTAATTGCTACTGGTCTTTGCATTTTGGGCCAATTTTAAAAAAACATGTGTCCAACGAGGTTTGCCTCTTCCTCCCTTTCAGAATGTTTCCGAAATGGGTGAGTCAAGTTTCATTGAACACTTCCGATGCATGACCAATAGCAACTTTTTCGGGGTGTTTCTTTTCCACGAAGTGTGACCCTCTCCCACATTCCTAAGATCTCCTTTATCTCACCTGTAGAGATCTCCTCCACCTCTGGCTCCTCCTCAAAACCAATTTCTTGGAGAACCTCCGCATGTTGCTGAGACTGCAACTCTTGTAACTCCATTGTGAGTTTCAGAGAGTGCTCCTTGATGAGCTCATTCACGTCTCTCTCATCCACCTCCAGGCCCATGGATTTTCCCAGAGACACTATCTCCTCCTCCACTGGCACCTCGGGTTCATATCCTTCGAAGGTCCTTTCAACTACGGCCTCAGGCCACAGCTTCTTCCATGCAGAGGTCAAAGTCCTCGTTGTAACACCCAGCCAGGCCTGATCAATAATTCTGAGGCATGTCACGATGTTAAGTGGTTCTTCCAGAACTCTCCAAGGGTGAGGTTTGTGTTCTCCGTCACCTCAAAGCAGCGCCAGAACAGGTGTTTGATGTACAGCTTTTTAAAATTAGAAATCACCTCCTGATCCATGGCCTGCAGGATAGGAGTGGTGTTGGGAGGTAGGTAGACAACCTTTATAAACTTGAACTTTTCGAGGAGTTCATCTTCGAGGTTCGGTGGGTGAGCAGGAGCATTGTTGAGTATGAGGAGGGTTTGCATGGTTAGGTTGTTTTCCTGTAGATATTTCTTAACAGAAGGGCCGAAAACCAGGTTTAGCCACTCCACAAAGAACTGCCTGGTGACTCATTCCTTCGGGTTTGCCCTCCACATAACTTGCAGTTTATCTTTTAAAATCTTATATGACTTAAAGACTCTGGGGTTTTCCGAATGGTATACAAGCAGAGGCTTGATCTTGCAGTCGCCACTCGCATTGGCGCACAGTGAGTTAGCCTATCCTTCATGGGTTTGTGGCCTGGCATCGCCTTCTCCTCTGCCCTTATAGAAGTTCTATTCGGCATCCTCTTCCAGAAAAGCCCTGTCTCGTCACAGTTGAAGACTTGCTGGAGAATATATCCTTTGGCTTCTATCAGTTTGGAAAAAGTTTTGAGGTAATCCTCAGCTGCCTTCACATCCGAACTTGCTGCCTCACCATGCCTGACGATGGAGTGAATGCCGGACCTTTTCCTGAAATTATCAAACCAGCCTCTACTGGCTTTAAATGAGTCTTTCAATGTGGAAGTGCACAGGTTCTGCTCCAGCAAGTCACTGTAAATCGCTCGCGCCTTCTTGCATATGATGCCCTGTGTTAATGTATCTCCTTTAAGCTGCTTCTCCATCACCCACACCATCATTAGATTCTCCATCTTTTCATGGAGACAGCTACGGAGCTTAGAAATTATTTTAACGCTCTTAGCTGGCGTTATACCCTTTATTGACTCCTTCTGTTTAAGCACAGTGCATAGCGTTGAAGTATTACTCCCGTACTGCCTTGCCAAGTCAACCACTCGCACACCTTGCTCATATTTTTCTATGATTTCACGCTTTAATTCAATAGACATCATCCTCTTCTGAGCACTGACCTTTCCACTCGCTTTCTTTGGACCCATGGTTATAAAAAGAAATGTGATAAAGTTATGTAAATGCACAAAAGATGCTTCAACAATGAGGTAAACAAGCACACTGACTGAGGTGTGAGAAACTATGAGATGCTCGAGTCGCGGTAAAGTGGTGGGTCGTGTGCAGCCGGCTGATCCGCGCAATTACTTGTATCTCAAATGTTGCTCGTATTTCAAAGCAAAAAATCGCTCGCTCAGGGGCTCGTATCTCAAAAATCTCGTATGTTAGGGCACTTGTATCTTGAGGTACCACTGTATATATATATAATTTTTTTCTTTTTTTTCAAAAAGAAAGGCTACCTTTAGGCTGAGGTGTATATATCTTACTAGAGGTCTGGTACACAAAATTCATGCAGGGGTGCGGCACCAGTGTCTGGCATGGAAGGGCAGGTCCTAGCTGACCTCTGGACCCTGGGCAGTACCTGGGCTGCTGGGACCCCGTGTGTCCCTTCCACCTGAGTCATGGTGCCCAAGTCTCCATGGGGAGATGCGGTGAGTGCAGCTGGACACTGCAGGCCAGGCACGGTATGGGCCTCTGGGCTGCCCAGCAGTGCCACATAGAAGCTGGGCAGGCAGTGTGCATTCTCTCCTAGCCACCCGACAGTCCCAGTGGCTGTGGCCTGGCTCACCCACAAGAGGCTGCATAGGTGCGGGGCAGGCTCCTCATGGGCACCTGGCACCTGAGTGTGGGGGCTTCCCTGGTATGTAAGCCCTGGAGCCTCAGGGGGAAGGTATCTGGGGGAGTGAGAGTGAGCATTCTCACCGTATCTTTGTTCTCATCACCATCGCGGGTAGCCAGCGAGAGGTCAGAGGCCCCCACTGGGGCACCACAGGAGGTTGGTCACCACCACCCACTCCTAGTTCCCCACTCCAGTCCAGGGCTTGGCCCTGATTGGGTGGTCAGGGCCTGCTGACAGAGAGAGGGGCCAACTGTCACCACAGTGGGAAGGCAGTAGGTTGATTATGGCCTGCTGGCATGGGGAAGGAATTGGAGGTTGACTGGCAGGCCCCATCTGGCAATCGAGGCCTGCAGTCTGGGCACAGCTCCTGCATTGAGCATCTGCCCCCCACCCCTTGTGGTCAGTGCATGTCATAGTAACTGGTTGTTTCATCATAATGGTTGCTTTGGCTTTTATATATATAGACTAGAGGCCCAATGCACAAAATTTATGCACAGATAGGCTCCCTAGGCCTGGCTGGTGATCAGGGCCAATCAGGGCCTTCCAGAGGCTGGCCCAGGGTTTCCCTTTCCCAGCTGTCAGCTGCTGCTGGTGCCTTCCTTCTTTCTGTGCCACCCCCTGGTGGTCAGTGCATGTCATAGCAAATGATCAAACTCCTGGTCAAACTCCAGAGGGGACACTTGGCCTTTTATATATATATAGATTACCTATTGACTCATATCTATACTAATAAAAGAGTTATATGCTAATTAGATTGGGAGACCTTCTGGGAGACTTTCCAGATGTCTTTCCAGACAAAGCCATGTTGATGGGGCCGAGGTAGAGGTGGTTAGGAGTGATCAGGCCAGCAGCGGGCAGTTGGAGGCAAGCAGGGGGGTAGTTTGGGGTGAGCTGGCCAGCAGGGGGGTGAGTTGGGGTGAGCAGGTTAGCAGGGGGCAGTTAGGAGTGAACAGACTGGCAGGGGAGCATTTAGGGGTGATCAGGCCAGCAGGAAGAGTGGTTAGGGGCAATTAGGCAGGCAGGCAGGTGAGTGGTTAGGAGCCAGTGATCCCGATTGTGAGAGGGATGTCCAACTGCTGGTTGGGGGCAATCAGGCTGGCAGTGGGGGCTGGGAGGGGCAGTTGGGGCCAAGCAGGAGGGGGGCAATTGAGATTTGTTAAAAGATTTAAGTGTGGGGACAGGGGGACATCTGTGATAATGTCACTATAAAAAATAAACTAAAAAAAGACTTTTCATTAGTATTATTCTCTATAGCAAAGCAAAAATATGATGAATTATATATGGGAATTGTTTAATTAATCATCCTTCCATTATTGGAATAAATCCTATTTGATTATAGATTTAAAAATAAAGTTGGATTATGTTTGCTAATAAGGGACTCATTAGGGATTTCTTAATTCATAAGTTGGATTATCTCAACTTCCCTGTGTGATCATATTTATATCCTTATATACATGTGCTGCTAAGGAGCATCTGGATGCTCTCCTTCCTGTCAGTGTCTGGACAGTGGGGGCAGCCCCAAGCGGGGGTCGAGGGTGCGGTGTGATTTCCAAGAAAACCATCTCAGTCAAGGCCTTTTACTGGGAGGAGAAAGCTCTTACATTTTTCCATTTCTTCCATAGGATTTGATCTAGTAAACCACCTATCTCTACTGGAGTTTCACTCATTTCTTTTTCTCCTACAAAGTGAAACGTTTCATCTTAAATTTGCTTACATCGAGAGTTGTACAATATGTCTTATGATTTCTTAAAATTTCAGTGTTTAAAAGCTATTTCCCCTTGTTATTTCTTGGTGTGTGTGTGTGTGTGTGTGTGTGTGTGTGTGTGTGTGTGTGTGTTTTGGTCTCATTTTACTAATATATCTTGATTAGTTTAGTGATTTCTTTTCCTATTTTTTTTATCATATTTTTTAAATACTAGCTTGAGTGTTTTCCTGCTGCTTGGTTTGTTAATTTCTGCTTTTTTCCTTTTAATTCATTCCATGTGCTTGCTCTCAATTCATGTTTCTCAATTTTCAATTTGTAAGTTTAAGTACTTAATGCTGTGATACTGGTAGTTGTATTAAAACAACAACTTTCTCTGGGGCCTGGTTTTAGACTCAGACATGTATCTGTGTGGCTGTCCTTCTAAAGACACTGCATTGGTTTGTAATTCTCTCACTCTGCCATCTGTTATCCTGACAAGGCCACTTGTCCACATGAGGGAGCCAGTCCTCAGGTAGAAAGACAGACACAGGAATTCCAGGATGATCACTTTGTAAATATTTAATAAATGACCAAATCTCAGGTACCAGAGCACTCAGCCAAGGCACCTCGCTCTACCTGGACACACTGACCCTTCTGTGGTGAGACTGGGTTTGCATCTTGGGATGTTGCCCTGGCTCAGCCCCTTTCTGACTCGGAATTGGCCTGGCTGGCTGCCCTCACCACTCAGATGCCTGAAGACTTGAGGGGCTGAGAGGGACAAGGACTCAGGCATGCAGCATGAAGAAGCCAGGGTAGGGGTCTTGCCCTCACAGCATGGTCAGGAAGGCCACCATGGTCATAAGGACATGGACTGAGGCCCCTAGAGAGGAGGAGAGGGTGGGGAGCGGCTGTGGAGGTAGGGATGTGAATGCTATCTGATGATGAATCCATACGGAGAAATGGGAGAGTCGAGCAAAAACTGCAGGATACATGGGGAACATGCAACCACGGCCCCAGCTCACTACTCCAATTTGCACCCAGACGTGGTTGAATTCACAGACGAGTGGGCCCCCAGAATCACCCTGGAAGAAAAGAGGAGTTTCCTGTGAACCCAAAGACTGGGCCTGCTACCTCCTGTGTGAGGGTGGCCCCGAGCCCAACCCTCTGGGGGTAGTCCAGAGCCCCTTCACACCAGAGCTCCACTTGGCCAGTGCCAGGCCCTGC
Organism: Lasiurus borealis; assembly: GCA_004026805.1. Taxonomy (NCBI): domain Eukaryota; kingdom Metazoa; phylum Chordata; class Mammalia; order Chiroptera; family Vespertilionidae; genus Lasiurus; species Lasiurus borealis. The sequence goes on from PVJN01013736.1 coordinate 10,550, forward strand.
TGTGGGAAGGCAGAGCAGATAACCAGGGTGATAGTCAGCAGCAAGGGCCCCTAGGCAAGGCCCCTTTGGCCAACGTTGGGGTCCACAGGGCACTGGGCACTGACTAGGCTGTGTTCCATCTGTACCCAGGCCACCTTACAGTTCTGTCCAGCCTGTGGCCACAGGACATGTGCTCTGAACCCTACGGGGGCCAGGCTTTTGGGGGCCACCCACCCATTCAGTACAAATATCCCCTATGGCTTTCAGCAGATGAACACATAAAAGTCATGGGTTTGGCCCCCATCCCTGAGGTAGAATGCACCTCGCAGGCAGTCTTCAGGTTCCCGAGGTTCCCGGCACATATCATGTCTGGCAGAATGTATGATGTGTGTCCATAGAGCATCTGGCACAAGGCAAATGGTATCAGAGACACCTGTACCTCCTGCAGGTGGTCTGAGGTGTCACCTGTCAGAAAGAAGCGCAGGTCCAGTGAGAGGTCCTCCCCACCCTGTTCCTCAGGACATGCCCAGCTCAATCCCAGGTCCAAAGGGCTCAACCAGAAGCTTTTTCTTTTGCTCCTGCCCTCCAATGGCTCCTTCTCTGCACTGGGATTCAGGCATTGGTCAATGAAATGTGAATACAAATGTCACATGAAACTTGATAAAAGAACCATCCGAGCCAGGTCCATTGAGGCATGCAGCGTCTTCCCATTGTGGTAGTACATGGACTCCATCAGCTCTGTTCCTGGTGATTGTAGGGGTGGGGATTGTAGGATGGCATTGTGTGTGCAAGGAAGGAAGCTTTGAGTTTTGTGGCACGTCACCCCTATATCCTCTTTGTGCTGAGAGATATAGAAACTGGTCACAGAAACTTTAAGTTTTCCTGACCAATGTGTGAGTGAGCTCCAAGGCTCTATGCCAGCCTGTCTGGAAGGAGCTGCTCCCATAGACTGAAGACCCTCTGACCAGGATTAAAGGGGACCTGTATTTGAGGAATCTGTTTTGGAGCTGATGCATGTGGACCTCGAGGGGAAGAGATAGAAAGTAGAATGTCAGCAGTGTCTGTGGTCACTGCTGCTGTGTTAGTGAGGTAATTAATATCAGGAAAAGAGGCACAGAAGAATTAGCTGGTGCACTTAGAATGCAGAACAATAGGGAGTCCACAGACTTAGGGTATAGCATTAGAAGAGGCCGCCCAGGAAAATGCAGTTAGGAAACTACTTTGAAACTCCCAAGCCAGCTAAAAATCTATCTAAGGACTGTTGGTATGGCCACTGAGAAGAAAGAACAGAGGAGACAAGATCTACAAGGGCTTCACCTTCTGCTGGAGCACTTTCCAGTCCTGAAACATAAAGAACACAGGCAGCTGGAATCTGCAAGGCAGATGGATGCCAGAAGGAGGGTGCTCCAGAGGAAGAGTGCTCCAGAGGCCACACAGGGGGACTAGTTTACTGTGGTCTGGTGCAGGACCCTGAGCCAGGAATGCAGAGGGTACATCTCCACAGAGGGTAGAGAGTGGCTAGGTTGGACTTCACAGTGCTCAGAGCTCAGTGGGGCTGGGAAACTGAGTTCCAGTGGGCCAAGAATGAAGAGTCTCATGGGCTGCCAAGGACATTGAGGGAGACAGTGTTAAGTGGTAGAAAATATCCCCATCATGCTCACTAGGACACTGAGGCCACACAGAACTAAGCAGGCAGAGGACCACAGTGATGAGCCTGGCACAGATTGTTTCATCTTTCACCGGGCACAGAAGGAGAAGTATATCACAGACGTGAGTGGGAAGAAGTCAGCTGTAAATTCAATGAGTTCTTCATTGCTGGCAGTGTGCCAACTCAAGAAACAGAAAAACAGAGGACAGATGTTTGCACCCAGGGGTAGGTTTTTCTCTGGGTCTCCAGTGGGAGCTCATGAGAAATATGGCGAGCAGGGCAAGGATCAGAGAGAAGGTTCCTCAAGGTAGGTGTGCAGGAGACAACCAGCTGCCACTGGGGACCCAGAAAACACAGATTGCTTCCCTATTGCACACAGAGCAGAGCCCTTCCACAAGTGAGGGGCAGTACATCATATAATCTTGTACAGATACACTACTCTGAAGGAAGGACAGAAACAAGGCCCATGTCTTGGAAAATCCTCTGAGTTCAAGAACTACATCAGTAACACCATAGTTTTGCCTATTCTACTTGCTACCACAGGCACAGGGATCTGCTATCATGAGGACAAGAAAATAGAACAATTACAAACAATTTACTCAACTAATGACACACCATTAAAATATATGAAGCAGAACCCCATAAAATTGAAGGGCAAAGTAGACAGTTCTATAATAATAGTTGGAGACTTCAATACCCCACCTTCAATAATGGAAAGGACAGCCAGACATGGAAGGAGGTAAAGGACTTATATATCACAGTACACTGGCTAGATAATGACAGACACATACTAAACACTTCACCCAATAACAACATATACATCAACTCAAGGGCACATGAGGCATTTTCCAGTATAGTTCATAGGACACAAATTAAGTCTCTATAGATTTTAAAAGAGAGGACAAAAACTCCATAACACTGGACTTGGCAGTGATTTCCTTATTATGACACCAAAGGCACAGGCCAAAGAAGAAAAATAGACAAATTGAACTTCATGAGAAATTTAAAATGTATATGAAAAGACACTTCTAGAGTAAAAAGACAACCCTTCAGAATGGGGGAAAATATTTTCAAATCATGTATCTGATCAGGGGTTAATATCCAAAATATTAACTCCTAAAATTCAACAATTCAACAACCAACCTGATTCAAAGACTGTACTAGACATTTCTCCAAAGAGAAGATACAAAGAGCCAATAAGCACATGAGAATATGCTTTACATTACTACTCATAAGGGAAAAGCAAATTAGTACTATGAGGAATCACCTCACACCCATTAAAATGGCTACTATTCAAAACAGAAAACAAAGATGTGGAGAAATTAAAGAGTCCTGCTGGATTCCCTATTGTTTTTCTTGTGCACTGTTGGTGGGAATAAAAATACAGCCACTGGGGAAAACAGTATGATGGTTCCTCAAAAAATTAAAAATAGGATTATAATTTGACGCAGCAATTCTACTTCTGGGCATATATCCCAAATATTTGAAAGCGGGGTCTTGAAGAGATATTTGCACACCTATGTTCATGGAAGCATTATTAACAATAGCAAACCAAGTGTCCACAACATATTAAAATATGGCATACACATACAATGGAATATTTAGAATACCAAAGGAAGAAAATTCTGACACATGCTACAACAAGAACATTGAGGACATTGTGCTAAATGCAATTAGCCAGTCACAAAAGAACAAATACTGTATGAGTTCACTTTATGAAGTAGCTTAGTCAAAATTATAAATACAGAAAGTGTAATAGTGATAGCCAATAGCTGGTGAAAAGGGGAAAATGAGGATTTATTGTTTAATGAGTATACATTTCAGATTTACAGGTTAAACAGAATTCTAGTGACTATCATTGGTGATGGTTGTATAATGATGTGAATGTATTTAATACCACTGAACTGTACACTTGTTAGGATGGTGCATTTTATGTTATGTTGTATTTTAACACAATAAATATTTTTGGTTAGATATATGGGCCAGGAACCAAGATGGTGATATAGGTAAATGCAGTACTCACTGCCTCCCACAACTACATAAAAATGACAACTAAACAATAGAACAACCATTATTCAGAACTGCCTGAAATCTGGCTGAATGGATATCCTACAACTGGAGAATTACAGAAGAAAGCACATTGAGTTTGATAAGAGGGACAGAGATGTAGATCCGGCTAGTCTGACACCCATGTGTGACATCTTTTTTAATCAGGAGGGAAATCTAAGCTGAGGAGACCTCCCATGAGGAACAAGGATTCCAGCCCTACACCAGATCCCTCAGCACAGGGTTCCAAGGCTGGGAAGAGAAGTCCCATAATTTTGGGCTATAAAAACCAGTGGGGATTGTGGTTGAGTGACATGAAGTCTGCTGGAGACCGTATAGTCTCTCTTAAAGGACTGGCCCATGTATTTACTTGAACTTGTTCCCTCTGAGCTCCAGTGCTGAGGCAACAGCTTGGGTGGATCCAGGGACATACAGGGAGGAACTGGATTGTCTGACATCAGAAAAAGAACTCTGGGATGACTTTCTCTCAGACAGGGGTGTTCTCAGTGGTCATTGTTCATATGCTGGGACCTCCCCTGTTACAGAGCTGAGTGGCAGAGGCCAAATCTGAGTTTTCATTAATCTGGTTCACACTGTTCCCTATGCCTGATGAATCCCTAAGATCCTACATCACCCAATTTTCAGCCCCACCCAATTTGTTTGCAACAGCTTTTCCATATGAATGGCCTGTCCTGGCTCGGGCTTTAGAAATTCCTAAAATCTTCCAAACTAGCAGCAGCTGCCATCAGTGTGCCCAATACTACTCAATAAGAGTCTCCAGGCCTGGCACTAGCAGCAGTCTGCCTTGCTTCACAATTTGGCCTCTCCTGGGCACTTCTAAGCCCAACACGTATAGCAGCCATCTGCAGATTACTCTGTAGCTCCTGATGGGTGGCTCCAGGAATGGTATAGGAATTGGATGACTTTGCACCTCCAGAAGGGCCCTAGAGTTAGTACATATGGTGGGTAGATTTAGCCCACTCCAGATTACAGCTCTACACATATATAAGTGACACACTCAAGGGGCAGGCTCAATGAGCATCAAAGCCCCACTGAAACAAGTCCTTCTCCATAGGGGTGTCTCCTGCACAGCACTTCTTCCACTGTAGTCACAGCTGGTCCTCACAGCCAATTGGCCTGGAGGTCAACTCCTCCCAGAGACTCAACAGCAATGAGTTCAACTACAATAAGATTGTGCACATAGACCACACAAGGGTGCATCTATAGTGTCCAGCTAAAGTGACTGGGAAGGCTGAGCCACTGGTACCTACAGTATACCTACTACACAAGGCCACTCTACCAAATTCCAGGAGACATAGAAGTCCTACATAATACAGAGAAGCCGCCAAAATGCAGGGGCAAAGAAACATGTCACAAATGAAAGAACAAAAGAAACCTCCAGAAAAATAACTAAATCAAAGGGAAGGAAGCAAACTACTAGATATAGAGTTCAAAACAATGGTAATAAGGTTAGTCATGGATCTTAATGAGAGCTTCAAGGGACTCATAGAGAGCAAGGGACTTAGTGAGACTTTCAAGAATCTTAGTGAAAACATCAAAGATGTGAAAAAGGACCAGCCAGAATTAAACATACATTAACTGAAATAAAGAACAATTTATAGGGATTCAACAGTAGAGGATTCTAAGAATCAAATAAATGATTTGGAATATGAGGAAGCAAAAAACACCCAATCAGAAGAGCGAAAAGAATCCAAAAATATGTATATGAAGATACTGTAATGAGCCTCTGGGACAACTTCAAGCATACCATCATTTGCATTATGGGGGTGCCAAAAGGAGAAGAGAGAGAACAAGATATTGAAAACATATTTAAAGAAATAATTACAGAAAACTTCCCCTACCGGGTGAAAGCACAAATCCAGAAAGCACAGAGTCCCAAACAAGAGGAATCCAAAGAATCCCACACTAAGACACATCATTATTAAAATGCCAGATGTTAAAAACAAAGAATCTTAAAATCTGCAAGAGAAAAGGAGTTGGTTACAAGGGAATGCACATATAACTGTCAGTTGATTTCTCAACAGAAACATTGCAGGCCAGAAGGGAGTGGCAAGAAATATTCAAAGTGATGAATAGCAAGGACTTACAACCAAGATTAGTCTACCCAGCAAAGCTATCATTTAGAATTGAAGACAAGAATGAGTTAAAGAGTTCATCACCACCAAACCAGTATTACATGAAATGCTGATGGATATTCTTTACTACTACTACTACTACTACTACTACTACTACTAAGGATAATGAGGAGAAGGAGAAGGTGGAGGAGGAGGAAGAGATGAGATAATAAAATGGCAATAAATACATTATCTATCAACAATTGAATCTAAAATAAATGAACAAGGAATCCAATGAACAAAATAAACTGATGAATAAAATAGAACCAGAGGTATGAAAACATGGAACAGACTGATGAACCTTGGAGGGAAGAGGGGAGGAGGAAGGAAGAGATTAACCAAAGAATTTATATGCATATATACATTACCTATGGACACAAACAATAGGGTTGTGAAGAACTGGGGTAGGTTGGGAACTGGTGGAGGGGGAAGGGGGAAAAAGAGGGACATCTTTAATACTCTCAACAATAAAGATTTTTAAAAAAAGAGTTTTTGTCAAAAGTTTCCTCAAATGCGGAGGGAACTCCTCACTTTATTCTGTCATCCTATATAATAAAATGCTAATATGTAATTTGTCCCCTCAGCCAGCAGTTCGACAGAGAGTTCAATTGGGAGTTAGACCAGGGGGCAAGACTGGCCTGCCAACAAACAGCCTGTGGCCCTCCCCATGGGCAGCCCAGCCCAATTGACCCCAATTGGGGTGGGCTAGCTGGACCCCACCTTTGCACAAATTCATGCACCAGGCCTCTAGTATTATTATAAACAAACATAAAAAAGGACCATGCACTAACTATTGAAGAATGTTTTTGAACCAAGAATTAGGATGAATCCAATTCTGTGCTCCTAAGGGCCAAAGAAAGACATGTGAAATGATGCTGATGTCTGAACATGGAGAGAGTGTGGGCTCAATTCAGGGAAGGGATGCTGTAGTAAACACCCCTTGGAGGGTGGGTATGTTATAGGTCTACAGAGATGGTAGATGTGTATCTCCCCACCATCACATCCCCCTGCAGATGCTGGGGTGCACATCATTGTAAGATCACATTGGGGGAGGAATGTCATGGCTGGGAAGTAAGTAGTTCTGATTTTAGAGTGACCTGAATTAGGGCTTTGGGTCAATCATTTTTTGGATGTGGTTAAAAATGAGACTATTGAAAACTATGTTCCAGGATTATTAAAGATTTAAGCAACAGTAATGCCAATATAATGTGCAGAAGTAAAATACAGGGAAGGGAGTTCTAGTATGTAAAGTATTTACAGCATGAGTTAAAGAGTTAAGTAGTACACTATAAAGTCAGGGGACATGAGCTGCATTTATGGATCCAGTTCTCTATCCTTTCCTGTGTCTATGCTCTTTGCTTGGTGTCTCTGTGGTCGCTCCCATTGGTAGATATGATGCATTTCCCAGTTTTCAGATCTGAATTTTGCCACATGACATGCTTTGTTAGTGGGGTTTGGGCACACTTGTTACAAGCCGACACTTGGAAAAGTGTTGTGTTTCTCTACCAGCAACCCTGCTGGACCAGTGATTTTCAACCTTTTTTCATTTCAAGGCACACATAAACTGATTATTAAAATTATGCAGCACAACAACAAGATATTTTTTGCCAATTTGACAAAAGAAATGGGTATAATTTTGATTCATTCACACCTGATGGCTCCTATTGTGTTAGCTGTTGACATTTTAAAAAAAAAATCTGACAATCTGAAAGGAAAAAGAGGTCAGTCAGTGCCCTTGACTAAATAGTCCAGTACTGTTTGTTTGTTTTTGTGTGTGTGTGTGTGTTTTTAACCTTTTAAAACATTTTTTACTGAGTTCAGAGAAGAAGGAAGAGAGAGAGAGACAGAGAGAGAGAGAGAGAGGGAGAAACATCAATGGTGAGAGAGAATCATTGACCGACTGCTTCCTGCACCTCCCCTACTATGGATTGAGCCTGCAACCCGGGCATGTGCCGTTGACTGGAATTGAACCTGGGACTCTTCAGTTCACAGGCCGATGCTCTATCTACTGAGCCAAACCAGCTAGGGCTCCAGTACTGTATGTTCAAAAATGTTTGCTGCCTGGCCAGTGTGCCTCAGGGATTGAACATTGATCTATGGACCAGGAAGTCAAGTTTCAATTTCAAGTCAGTTCACATGCCCAGGTTGTGGGCTCAATTCCAAGTAGGGGGTATGCAGGAGGCAGCTGATCAACAATTCTCTCTCATTGTTGATGTTTCTATTTCTCTCTCCCTCTCCTTTCACTCTGAAATCAATAAAATATATTTTAAAACATTTACAATGACAGGTGCCTGGATCAGAGTCCCATGCTCCAGCTAGTCTATCACAGGCCACGCACAGCCAAGTGAGCTAAATGAATGCCTACTACCACACATAGCAGGCTTTTATAGTTCATTGTAATGCAGTGTTATTGTGGTATATAAATACCACAAAATTGGTACCTAGAATTGGAGGTTGCCATAAAAATAACAAAAATGTGGCATTGGTTTTGGGACCTGGTAGATGGAAAAAGGTTCCTACAATATAATCTAGAAAAATTAAAAGAAAATGAATGGGAAAATGGTGGCCTGTGTTCTGAAGTGGCAAAACTTTTGCCAAGGCTAATTTGGAAGATAGAAAATGTACTTAATGAACTTAAGAGATTTGGCAAGATGACTTCCAGGCAGAATTATGAGGCAAGAGGTTGCTTCTGAGGATTCAGCCCATCAGTAAAATCCTGCCCACTGTGAGAGGGTGCAGGATGGGCTGAGGGATGCCCCCTTCCCCCCCCCCCGACCACCACAAGTACACGAATTTTGTGGAGCAGGCCTCTAGTAACTGCATAATGAATTTGCTGGCACAAGTCCTCTACAAGTGTTTCTCTGCCTCAGGATCACAGCACTTGTGAATTTTAGAATCAACTCCCCAGTCTCTACAATATGCCTGCCAGGATTTGGCTCAGTGGTCGAGTGTCAACCCATGAACCAAAAGGTTGATTCCAAGTCAGGGAACATGCCTGGGTTATAGCTCAAACTCCAGTAGGTGGCATGCAGGATGTTTCTCCTTCACCAGTTTCTATCTCTTTATTCCTCCCCCTTTCTCTCTAAAATCAAAACTTTTTTTTTAAAGAGCTTGCTTGAGTATAAGTTACTACAAAAAAAGATGAACTCAGAATAGAACACAACAATTCTCAAGCAGAGACTAGAAGGTATATGATAAAGAAGGAGTCAACAAACTTCTTGGAAGTGACCATAAGTGAATGTTTGAGGCTTTGGAGGCCAAACCAGATCTGTAACAGGTACTCACTCTGCCACTGGAGCAGGAGTGCAGCCATAAACAATACTCACGTGAATGAGTATGTGTATGTTCAAATAAAAATGTATTTCTGGGCATGGAACTTTGAAGTTAAAGTTTTCACGTTCCATAAATCTTCTTCTTTTGGTTTTGTATCAACTATTTAAAAATGTAAAAACCATCCCAAGATTGCCAGCAACACAGGAAGCAGTGGGCGGGATTTTACTAGTGGGCTGAGTACTCTGGATTGGAAATGAAACTGCTTTGCTCTCAGTCCGGGGCTTGGCTGTCCATGCCTTTGTTGAAATCTTGAAAGAATTAAGATTGTGCCCAGATGTTCTCTGCTGAACAAGCAGGACTCTAAAAATCCTAAGGCACCCTAATGTGCCCAGAGAGGGAGCATGCAGGAGGCATGGAAAATAGTGAGTTATTTGAAATCCTGGCAGGCATATTGTAGAGACTGGGAAGTTGATTCTAAATTCATATGAAAATGCAAAGGACCCCAAGTGCTATGATTATCCTGAGGCAGAGAAACAGCTGGAGAACCAGCAAATTCATTATGCAGTTACTAGAGGCTTGCTACATGAAATTAGTATACTTGTTTGTGTGTGGTGGGGGTGGTGGTGGGGAGGGGAGGTATCTCAGCCCGAGCTGCACCCTTTCACAGTCCAGGAGTCCTTGGGAGATGTCTGACTGATGGCTTAGGCCTGCACCCCAAGGAGAGCAGGCCTATGCTGGCAGCCAGACATCCTTAGTGCTGCTGCAGAGGAGAGAGAGGCTCCTGCCACTGCCGCTGCACTCACCAACCATGAGCTGGGCTTCTAGCTGAGCAGCGCCCTCTCCTCCATCCCCCGTGAGAGTGCACTGACCATCAGGGGGCACCTCCTGCATTGAGCATCTGCCCCCCGGTGGTCAGTGCATGTCATAGTGACTGGTTGTTCTGCTGTTTGGTCAATTTGCATATTAGTCTTTTATTATATAGGATGATACTGGAGCACTGCTGTACAGTAGAGACCCGAGTGGCAGAAACCCACACACATATCATCACACAATGTTTGACAAAGGTGCTAATATAATTCAATGGGGAAAGGAGGTCTTACTAATGATGCTGGAGAAAATGGGTATCAATATAGGAGGAAAAAAAGTGATCCTTAATCTTTTTCTCACATCATATGCAAAAAATTAATTTTTATTGATCCTATAAAGAAGTGTAAAAATTTAATACATAATGCTTCTAGAATAAATGAAGACAATTATCTTCATGACCTTACAAGAGGTTAATTATCATAAACATAATACAAAATGTCCTATGTTTAAAAGGAAAATGATAAATTGGACTTTGTCAAAATTAAAAACCTTTTCCAATTAAAAGACATATTAAGGAATTTAAAAAGCAAGCCATAGTTTAGTGGAGAATTTTGCATAGCTATCAAAGCACATAGCCTATAAAAGAATTTCAACAAATTGTAAAACCTTAGGAAGCTATCATTGTACAATGATCAGCATAGCTAAAGTGAAAAAGACTAACACTGCCAATTTGGCAAGGATGTAGAGCAACTAGTGGTCTCATGCATTGCATTCACTGACAATGGGAATGTAAAATACACGGCCAGTTTAGAATGCTATTGAGATTTTTCTAATAAAGTTAAATTTACCCCCACCTTATAACCAACATATTCTACTTCCAAGTATAGCTCCAAGATAAACAAGTGTGTGAATTCACTGAAAGACTAGTACCATAATAATTATTTTAGATTTATTTATATGACCTAAACACCGGAGACAACTTAGATATTCATCTCCATGAATATGGAGAGAAGATATTTGCTATGTTCATAAAACGGAACACTATGTGACAGAAAAACAAGATAAACTACCATGTGAACAACATCTATACTAATAAAAGGGTATATGCTAATTAGACTGGGTCAACCGGCCATCATCCAGATGTCCGACTTCCTTTTGGACAAAGCAATGGTGGTGGGGGGTGAGGCAGAGGCAGTTAGGGGCAATCAGCCCTGCAAGGGAGGGAACTTGGGGAAAAGATCAGGCCAGCAGAGGAGGGCAGTTGGGGGACACGATCAGGCCAGCATGGGAAGGCAGTTAGGGATTATCAGGCAGGTAGAGGCAGTTAGGGGTGATCAGGCTGGCAGGGGAGGGAAGTTAGGGGCAAGCAGGCAGGCAGAGGCGGTTCAGAGTAATAGGCAGATAGGAAGAGAGGTTAAGAGCTATCAGGCAGGCAGGGAGGTGGGGTAGAGGTGATCAGGCCATCAGGAAGGCAAGATAGGGGGAATCAGGCCAGCAGGCAGAGGGGTTAGGGTCAATTAGGCAGGCAGGCAGGTGAGTGGTTAGGAGCCAGTCATCCCACATTGTGAGAGGGATGTCTCCTGTGGGATTGTGCCTAAACTTGCAGTCAGGCATCCCCCAAGAGGTCCCAGATTGGAGAGGGTGCAGGCTGGGCTGAGGAATGCCTCCCATGCACAAATTTCGTGCACTGGGCCTCTTGTGAATGAATAGTAAAACAGAAGGTTGAGAGAGAGAAGGCACACACAAAGAAATACACACTGCATAATTTCATACACATGAAGTTTAATATGAGGCATATTTAAGAATCCATTGCCAAATCCAAAGATTTACCACTATTTTTCTTCTAAGAGTTTTATGGTTTTAACTCATATTTAGGTTGCACATACATTTAAAATTTTGTATATGGTGCGAGGTAAGGATTAACTTAATTCTTGTACATGTGGATATACAGCTGTTTTAATACCATTTGTTAAATAAGTTATTCTTTCCTCAATGAATTAACTTGGAGCCCTCATCAAAATTTAGTTGGCCCTAGATGTATAGGTTTACTTCTGGACTTCCATTCAATTCCATTGGTCTAGATGTCTGTCTTCATGATAGTAATATATATTTTTTATTATTGTAGCTTTGTAGTAAAATTGAAATCAGGAAGTGGGAGAACTCAAATTTTGTTCTACTTTTTCAAGACTGTTTGGCTATTCAAAGCCCCTTCTGAGTCCATAAGTTTTTGAGAATCAGCTTTTCTATTTCTGCACAATTTTGGAATTTTGGTAGAGATTGCATTACATATCACTTAATGCAATCTATATCAAAAGCTATCATGATCACTTTGGGTAGTGTTGACATCTTTTTAAAAATATATTTTATTGATTTTTTACAGAGAGGAAGTGAAAAGGATAGAGAGCTAGAAACATCGATGAAAGAGAAACATTGATCAACTGCCTCCTACATACTCTCCACTGGGGATGTGCTCTCAACCAAGGTACATGCCCTTGACTAGAATTGAACCTGGGACCTTTCAGTCCCCAGGCTGACGCTCTATCCACTGAGCCAAACCAGTTTTAGCTGACATCTTAAAAACATTAAGTCTTGGTCCAGGAGGGAAAAAATGGCGGCAGAATAGACAGATGTATCTGGAGCCTTGTCGCTGGGCAGACGGAGAGAGAGCAGCTGAGAGCCGCACTGAGAGTGTTTGTTGGGAAGTTAAGAGTCAGTTATCCTCCAGGAAAAGGTGGGGGACTGCTGGACGGGGTTCCCCAGACCAGGCAGCCCCACTGCCACGGGGTTTTTGTCTCCCAGAGTCACCAGTGCAGCGGTCTGAAAGCTCAGCTGCAGCACCCACCAAAAAGCTGAGAGACCCAGAACATTGCTCTCCAATTGGCACAGACACTGGGACTCAGAGGAGTTCCACACGCCACAAGAAAAAGTCAGATTTCTCCTGGGATAAGGTGAGGTCTCCTTTCCCGCAGAACAGAGATGCGTACCCTGTAGGAATCGGGGGCTGCGAGAAAGCTGCTTCTGGAGAGGTCCGCAGATGTGGGGCAGGGCGTGATCCCTAAGTGTGGAAGGGGACTCTCAGAGCTGTGAACAGAGGTCGAGCTCTAGAAAACAACTCATTTTGATCTGAGGCAGGACAGCCTGGGAGTTATTAGTGTCCCGACTTCTCGAATCCCCACAAACTGGTATTGAGAACCACAGAGTAGCAGGATCTAAGCACAGCCTAGAGAGGTCCTGTGCTTATTCTCAGAGGTCAATTCCAAAACACTGCCACAGAGTGGATGACACAAAATTGACTCTCACATAACCACAAAAGAATAAAGAGATTAAGACACACCTCAGCAGTGGAACATAGGGAACTGCAATAACCTCCCGACTGGGAAACAGGAGTGCCAAGCAGAACAATAGTGCCCATTCTATTTTTTTCTATTTCTAATTTTTTTTATTTTTTATTTTTGCATATTTTAATTAAAAAACTTTTTTTCTTTTCTCCTCAATTGACTTTACCTTTTTAATTATTACATTTTTATTTTCAACCAGTGTTATTATTACTACTGTTTTACTTGATAGTGATATGTAATGTAATCTCTATCAAAATTTTTTGTTGGAAAAAAAGAAGTGTCATTTTGTTTTCTCTTTATTTTACTTTGGGATTAGAGTTCTACATTCTATTTTCATCTTTCCTTTAGCATAATTTTACTCTATCTCAACTCTACCTTTATGCCAACACTTTCCTCCTAACTTTCCCCATTTTGTTGTCTTGTTTCCCTTTCCCTTTTCCAACTTTAGATTCTCCCTATTCTTGCTCTTTACCTGGTTAAAATTTCACCCCACTTATATATCTAATTTCAAATCCCCTACTCCAAGTCTATACAAACCTTTCTCTTCTTGTCTTCACTATCTAAAAAGTTGTTTTTCTCTATGTCATTTTGTTGCTGTTTGCCTGAACGGTGATTAGATCAATTTTTTGTACTTTTTTGCGAGATTGTTTTACCTTATTCTACTTGTTTTATTTTGCTTTTTGTTTGCTTTGTTTGGGTTTATTTTTTACCTCTCTTTTCCCTCGCCTCCCTTGATATTAGTTGTTATTTGTTGATTATATTAATCCCCAGGTACTTGTTGCCAGCATTTGTTGGGATTAGTGGCTGTTCTATTGGAGTTTTCTCCTCACATTTATAATTTCTTCCCCTTTTCTCTCTTATTCTCTTTCTTTTCTTCTCTTTCTCTTTTCTTCTTCTTTTCCTTTTTATTTTTTAAAAACTTATTGTTTATTTATTTACTTTCTCCCTTCTCCCAATTTAATTTTGGCCCTTCTTTCTTTTCTTTTTTTCCTCATTTTCTTTTTCTTCTTTCTCTATTTACCCCGAATTTGTCTTTCATTGGTGGGTCACTTTATTTGTGGTTATTAACATCGTGAATATATTTCTGTTCAGTGCCTTTTGTATCGTACCTGGTCGTGTTGTAGTTTGTGCCTATGAATCAATGTAGGAGAGAGAACTACATAACCAGACACCCAGAGAAGAAAGACCATGAGCAGATAAAGAAATAGCTCGCATATGACAGAAAGGCAGGCATCACCAAAAAAGGAAGTAAACAAAATAATAGCAGAAATAAGCCTGCCAGAGAAAGAGTTCAGAGAAATGATCATAAGGTGTATGAAAAGAATGGAAGACAATGTGAGTAAGAGCCAAGAGAAAATGAAGAAGAAGCAAGAAAAAATGAAAAATGACATCACTTCTATAAAGACTCAATAGAAAGCATCAAAAGTAGACTAGAAGAAGCAGAGGACTGCATCGGTGAGCTAGAAGACAAGTTAGAAAAAAATACCTACATACAGCAGCTTCTAGAAAAAAAATTAAAAAGCAAGAGGAGAGCCTAAGGAAACTTTGGGATAACACAAAACAAAACAATATCCATAAATTGGGGTTCCAGAAAGAGCGGAAACTGAGCAGGGAATAGAAAACCTGTTTGAAGAAATAATGACAGAAAACTTCCCTGATATGGAAAAGAAAAAACCCACACAAATCTAAGAAGCTTACAGAGTCCCAAGAAAAATGAACCCCCAAAAAACCGACACCAAGGGACATCATAATTAAATTGGCAAACACCAATGACAGAGAGAAACAGAAAGTTACCTACAAAGGGACCCCCATAAGACTAGCAACTGATTTCTCAACAGAAACTCATCAGGTCAGAAGAGGATGGAATGAAATATACAAAGTCATTTAAAGGAAGGGTCTGAATCCAAGAGTACTGTACCCTGCAAGGCTTTCAAACAAAATTGAAGGTGAAATAAGAAGCTTCACAGACAAAAAAGGACTAAGGCAGTAGTTCTCAACCTTTCTAATGCCGTGACCCTTTAATACAGTTCCTCATGTTGTGGTGACCCCAACCATAAAATTATTTTTGTTGCTACTTCATAACTGTAATTTTGCAACTGTTATGAATCATATCTGTGTTTTCCAATGGTCTTAGGTGACCCCTGTGAAAGTGTTGTTTGACCCCCAAAGGGGTCGCCACCCACAGATTGAGAACTGCTGGACTAAGGGAATATATTACCACCAAACCAGCAATGCAAGAAATGTTAAAAGGTCCGCTGTATTAAAAAGAAATAAGAAGTGAAGAAGGAACTCGGGAGTAAAGACTAAAAATAGAGACAGATAAGTACCTATCAATAATAACTTGAAATGTAAACGAATTAAATGCTCCAATCAAAAGACATAGGGTAACAGATTGGCTAAGAAAACATGATCCATATATCTACTGTCTACAAGAAAACCACCTCAGGAAAAGAGATGCACACAGATTGAGGGTGAAGGGATGGAAGATGGTATTTCAGGCAAATGGAAATGAAAAAAAGCTGGGATTGCAATACTTATATCTGACAAATTATATCTCAAAGTAAAGGACATAACAGGAGATAAAGAAGGCCACTTCATAACACTAAAGGGAACAATCCAACAAGAAGTAATAACTCTGCTAAACATATATGCACCCAATATAGGAACACCTAAATACATAAAAAAAAACTCCTGGAGGATATTAAGGGAGAGATTGACAGCCATACAATCATAGTAGGAGACTTTAATACCCCACTGTCACCACTGGACAAATCCTCTAAACAAAAAATCAGCAAAGAAACATCAATCCTAAATGACTCACTAGGCCAGATGGAATTAATTGATATCTTCAGAACATATTACCCCAAAGCAACAGAATATACATTCTTCTCTGGTGTACATGGGTCATTTTCAAAGATAGGTCATATATTGGGTCATAAGAAAAGTCTCTTCAAATTCAAGAAGATAGAAATCATATCAAGCATTTTCTCAGACGACAGAGGCATAAAACTGGAAATAAACTACAATAAAAACAATATAAAGAAATCAAACACATGGAGACTAAACAGCATGTTATTAAACAATGATTAGGTCACCAGAGAGATCAAGGAAGAAATAAAAAACATAAATGACAACACAACAATACAAAATTTATGGGACACAGTAAAAGCAGTCTTGAGGGGGAAGTTCATAGCCCTAGAAGCCTACTGCAAAAAACAGAAAACAAATTCCCTAACCCTACAACTCAAAGAGCTAGAAAGAGAGCAACAAGAATAGACCAGTGTAAGCAGAAGGAAGGAAATAGTAAAGATCAGAGTTGAGATAAACAACATGGAGACCAAAGAAACAATTCAAAAGATCAACAAAACCAAGAGCTGGTTCTTTGAAAGAATCAACAAGATTGATGGACCTCTAGCTGGGCTCACCAAGAAGCAAAGAGAGAAGACCTAAATAAACAAAATCAGAAATGAAAGAGAAATAACAACAGATACCACCGAAATGCAAAGGATTGTTAAAAATACTATGAACAACTCTATTTCAACAAATTGGACAACCCGCAAGAAATGGACCTATACTTAGAAAAATATAACCTTCCAAAACTCAATCAGGAAGAATCTAAACATCTCAATAGTCCAATAAGTATGAAAGAAATAGAAGCAGTCATCAAAAAGCTTCCAACAAACAAAAGCTAGGGACCAGATGGCTACACAGGAGAGTTTTAACAAAGATTTAAGGAAGAATTAAGACCTATCCTCCTCAGACTATTTCAAAATATTCAAGAAGAAGGAACACTTCCAAACACCTTCTATGAAGCCAGCATCACCCTAATACCAAAACCAGATAAAGACAACACAATGAAGGAGTATTACAGGCCAATATGTCTCATGAACATAGATGCCAAAATCCTCAACAAAATTCTAGCAAATTGGATCCAGCAGTACATCAGAAAGATCATACACCATGACCAAGTAGGATTCATCCCAGGAATGCAGGGATGGTACAATATCCACAAATCAATAAATGTGACACATCACATAAATAAATTGAGAGATAAAAATCACATAGTCATATCAATTGATGCAGAAAAAGCATTTGACAAAATCCAACACCCTTTCTTGATAAAAACTCTCAGCAAAGTGGGAATAGAAGGATAATACCTCAACATCATAAAAGCCATATATGATAAACCCACAGCTAACATCATACTCAATGGGCAAAAACTAAAACCATTTCCCCTAAGAACAGGAACAAGACAGGGATGCCCATTCTCACTTCTCCTGTTTGACATAGTACTAGAAGTATTAGCCATTGCAATTAGACAAGAAGGAGAAATAAAAGCCATCCAAATTGAAAAAGAAATAAAGCTGTTCTTATTTGCAGATGACATGATACTGTACATAAACAACCTGAAGGACTCCATCCCAAAACTAATAGACTTAATAAATGAATTCGGCAATGTAGCAGGATACAAAATTAATGCCAATAAATCTGTGGCATTTCTATGCACTAATAATGAACTTACAGAAAGAGAGACTAAAAAAGCAATCCCATTTACCATCGCACCAAAAAAAAATTAAGATATCTAGGAATAAACCTAACTAAGGAGGTAAAACACAGGAACACTGAAAAAAGAGATAGAGGAAGGTGTAAACAGATGGAAGAGCATACCATGCTCATGGATTGGGAAAATCAATATCATCAATATGTCCATACTACCCAAAGCAATCTATAGATTCAATGCACTACCCATTAAAATACCAACGATGTATTTTACAGACCTAGAAAGAATTCTTCAAAGACTCATTTGGAATAAAAAGAGACCGTGAATAGCCACAGCAATTCTGAGAAAGAAGAATAAAGTAGGTGGGATCTCAATACCAGATTTCAAGCTATATTACAAAGCAACTGTTCTCAAAACAGCCTGGTACTAGAATAAGAACAGACATATAGACCAATGGAATAGAATAGAGAATCTAGATATCCACCCAAAACACTATGCTCAATTAATATTTGACAAAGGAGGCATGAACATTCAATGGAGCCAAGATAGCCTCTTCAATAAATGGTGCTGGGAAAATTGGTCAGATACATGCAAAAAAATGAAACTGGACCACCAACTTACACCAAATACAAAAATAAAATCAAAATGGATACAGGACTTAAACATTAGATGGGAAACCATAAAAATACTATAGGAATTCACAGGCAGCACAATCTCAGATATATGCCAAAAGAACTTCTTCACTGATGCTGCTCCAAAGGCAATGGCAGCTAAAGAAAAAATAAACAAATGGAACTACATCAAAATAAAAAGCTTTTGCACAGCAAAAAACAACCATCAACAAAACAACAAGAAAGACCACTGTATGGGAGAATATATTTGCAAATGTTATCACTGATAAAGGTTTAATCTCCAAAATCTACAGCCAACTTATACAACTTAATAAAAGGAAGATAAACGATCCAACAAAAAAATGGGCAATGGACCTAAATAGCACCTTTTTGAAAGATGACAGAAGGAAGGCCGAGAGACACATGAAAACATGTTCAAAGTCACTAATTATCTGAGAGATGCAAATCAAAACAACAATGCGATACCATCTCACACCTGTCAGAATGGCAATCATCAACAAACCACAAGTGTTGGTGAGGATGCGGAGAAAAAGGAACGCTTTTGCACTGTTGGTGGGAATGCAGACTGGTGCAGCCACTATGGAGAACAGTATGGAGTTTCCTCAAAAAACTAAAAATGGATCTCCCAATTTGACCCACCAATCCCACTCTTAGGAATATATCCAATCAGAAAGGATTTACGCACCCCTATGTTCATGGCAGCACAATTTACAATAGCTACAATTTGGAAACAGCCGAGGTGCCCATTAGCATTTGAATGGATCTGAAAACTGTGGTACATCTACACAATGGGAATTCTATGCTGCCATTAAAAAGAAAGAATTCTTATCATTTGCAGCAACCTGATGGAACTGGAGAGCCTTATGCTAAGTGAAATAAGCCAGTCAATGAAGGAGAAACACCACATGATCTCACTCATTTGTGGATAATAAAGAACATTATAAAGTGATGAACAAAAGGATAGACACAGAAGCAGCAAAGCAGCAAACAGACTGTCAAATTACAGCAGAAAGGTTAAGGAAAGGTGGGGTAGATAAGAGATCAACCAAAGGACTTGTATGCATGCATATAAGCATAACCAAATGAACATAAGACACTGGGGGGTTGGATTATGCCTGGGATGGGGATGGGCAATAAGGAGATATGTATACATGTAACACAATAAAACAAGAGTGCAAAACAAAACAAAACAAAAAAAAAAAAACAAAACCAAAAACCAAAAAAAAAACATTAAGTCTTCAAAATCCAGGAATATGACCTGTCTTTATATTTATTTAGGTCTTTTAAAATTTTTTTCTCCAATGTTTTGTAGTTTTTAATATACAAGCCATTCACTTCCTTGTCTAAACTTATTCACAAATAATTTTTCTTTTGGATGATATGATTTTTTTGTAATCTTAAATCCTCTAACTTTGCTGAATTTATTATTGTCTGTAGTTGTTTTTGATGATTCATTGGGATTTTCTATTTATAGAATTCTGTCATCTGTGAAGAGAGATAGTTCTTACCAATTTGGAAGCCTTTTATTTATTTTTATTGCCTAATTTATCTGTTTAGACTATAAAGTCTGGTATGATATAGAATACAAATGGAGCCACTCAACTTCTGGTCAAGATCGTAGAATAGGTAAACACTGTGCTCATTCCCTCCCATGACCACATCAAAATGACAATTAAATTATAAAACAATCACCCTTGAGAACCACCTGAGTACTAACTGAACAGAACTCCTATAACTAAGGATCTAAGCAAAAAGCCATGTTAAGACTGGTAGGAGGGGTGGATATGTAAAACAGGCTGGTTCCATACCCACATGTGGCAGTTGAGAATCAGGAAGGATATCTTGGCTGCAGGGTCCCCACATAGGAGCAAGGGGTCCCAGGACCACAACAGGCTCCCCATCCCCAAGTACTGGTGCCAGGAAGATGAGTTCCCACAACATCTGCCTGTGAAAATTGGTGGGGATTCTGTCCAGCTAAGACAGAGGGCTGCTAGAAATCCAGGCATCCTCTTAAGTGGCCTGCATACAAATTCACTCACTCACAAACATTCACCCTAAGCTTTGGCAAAGGGACAGCAGCTCAGAAGATACCAGGGAAATATGAGAAGGAACTGAAATGTGTGGCTTCAGGATGAGGGCTGGAGAAGTTGCCATTGGTTCTGTGAAGAGCCCTTCTGCCACAGAGCCTCAGGTGCAAACAGACACCAAATCTGAATCTGCATTAACTTAGAGAACACTACTCCCCGTGCCCTGGTGACTTGCCGAGACCCCACTAATCCAACTCATGCACTATCCAAGCCTCTTTCAGCAGTTGCTCCTCAAAGGCAGTTGACTGTGGCCCAGTCTGCAGGCATTTCTAAAAATTCTCAAAAGGTCCATAAGCCTTATGCAGGTGGCACCTGGCCTTTACATATATACTAGTGACCTGGTGCATGAAATGCGTGCACATTAAAAGGGGATTAATTAGAGGAAATAATTTAATGTTGCTATTTGCTCTTTCTCTATAATAGAAGAGATGAAAGAAAATTAGTAAAATGTATATGAAAAACTTCCTCCTGTCAGAGTCTGAGGCATGCCACAGGACTCAGAATTAAGTCCCTGCCCACCCAGAAGCACCTCAAAATCATGTGAGACCCAGACCCAGCTTCCCCCCGTCCCCCCCCGCCCCTCCCACTATTGGGCTAGATCCAGATCTGACCAGTCCCAACCTTGTCAAGACTTGACAGGCAGGAGATATAGCCTCTGGTCCCCTGGCTTGGTGCCAGGGTAGGGAGCATGGCCTAAGGTCCCCTATCAAGCCCCACCAGTCGGGGGGGTGCAGCCTCAAGTCCCCCATCAAGCCTTACTGGGTGGGGACAGCCTGAGTTCCCTTGACCCAGCACTGGGGGTGCAACTTGAGATCCCCCATCAAGCCCTGCTGGTTGGAAGGCATAGCCTGAGGTCCTCTATCAAGCCCAGCCAGGCAGAGGGTGCAGCCTCAGGTCCCCTGGCTTGGTGCTGGAGTGGGGAGCAGGCCTGAGGTCCCCTGTCAAGCCCCACCAGACAGGGGGATGTGGTCTAAGGTCCTTGGCCTAGTACTGAGGTGTGGGTGTGGCCTGAAATCTCCTGCCAAGCCCCACCTGGTGGGGGGCACTACCTGAGGTCCACTGGCCTGGCACTGAGGCAGAGAGAGCATCCTGAGGTCTCTTAATCCAGTACTAAGACAGGAAGCAAACCTTGAGGTTGCACGTCAAGCCTTGCCAGGTGGGGCATGTGGCCTCAGGTTCCCTGGCCTGGCACTGGGACAGGGCGTGGGGCCTAAATTTCCCCAGCCTGATGCAAGGGGGGTGGGGTGTGGCCTGAGGTCCCCTGTCAAGCCCCACAGAGGCAGGGGAGTGTGTAGCCTCAAGTCCTTGCTGATTGCTCTTTAAGGCTCCTTATGGGAACTTGGCCTCAGCTGTGGGTGCAGCCATATTTTTCATAGAGTGATGGTCAATTAGCATATTCCCTTTTTATTAGATAGGATATATATATATATATGTATATATATATATATATATATATGTGTGTGTGTGTGTGTGTGTGTGTGTGTGTGTGTGTATGTGTGTGTGTGTGTGTGTGTGTGTGTGTGTGTATGTATATAATTGATTTCAGATTGAAAAGGAGAGGGAGAGATAGAAACATCAATGATGAGAGAATCATTGATTGGCTGCCTCCTTCATGTCCCCTACTGGGGATCGGGCTCACAGCCTGGGCATGTGTCCTTGACCAGAATCAAATCCAGGACCCCTCAGTCCACAGGCTGATGCTCTATCCATGAGTCAAACCAGCTAGGGCTGCCCTGTACCTCTTGGTAAGCATCTACAGGCCTGGCACTGATGGCAACCAGCTTTGGTTCATAGTGTAGCCTTTCCCATATGCCTCTAGGCACAGCACAAGCAGCTAAAAAATGCATATCAATCGTTTTGTAGCTCCTACCAGATGTCCATGGGCTGGGTATAGGCATTGGCTGACTTTGGACTGCTCCAGAGTCCCTCCCAAAAAGCTCCAGAACCAACACACCAGGTGGTCAGCTTCAGACCACAACAGAACACCACAAGATTAAATGGCACACCCAAAAGGTGGTCTTGGCAGGCACCAGAGTCATGCTGAAGTAAATCTTGCTTCATGGGATAAGCCCCAGCTTAGCAGCTCATCTACTGTGGTCACACCCAGTTAGCCTGAAGGTCACCCCACTAAATGAAATGCAATCAAGGCTCAAATACAAGAGGAGAGCACACACAATCAACAGAAGGAACACTTTTAGAAAACCTGGCTCAGGTGACCAGGGAGACTGCACCACTGGGCCTCATAGGATACCTACTACAAATAACCACTATGCCAAGACTGAGAGATATAGAAGATCTACTTAATATATAGAAGCAAACATAGAAAAACAGCCAAAATTATGGGACAAACAAAAACGTCCCCAACGAAAGAACAGGAGAAAACTCCAGAAAGAGAGCTAAACAAAATGGAA
This sequence comes from Lasiurus borealis, assembly GCA_004026805.1. NCBI lineage: Eukaryota > Metazoa > Chordata > Mammalia > Chiroptera > Vespertilionidae > Lasiurus > Lasiurus borealis. The sequence continues at coordinate 33,407 of PVJN01013736.1, forward strand.
GTAGAGTTCAAAATATTGGTTATAAGTATGCCCATGAACATAGGGGAGGAAGAGATGAACTCACTAAGAGAATTTCAACAAATAAATAGTAAACATAAAAAGACATAGAAACCATAAAAACCAACCAGATAAGTCAGATAAGAAAAAGCTAAAGGAGTTCATCACCGCCAAACTGTATTATATGAAATGCTGAAAGGTATTCTTTAAGAAGAGGAAGAAGAAGAAAATGGTAAAGATAAAAATTATGAACAACAAATACATATCTGTCAACAAGTGAATCTAAAAATCAAATAATAAAAAATCTGATGAACAGAGTAAACTGGTGAACATAATAGAATCAGGGGCATAGAAAGGGAGTAGAATGACAATTCTCAGGGGTGAGTAAAGGAGTGTTGGGGGTGTGGGAAGAGACTGGACAAAAATTGTATACCTGTGGATGAGGACAATGGGGGGTGGATTAAGGGCAGAGGGTGGGATGGGAACTATGGGGGGAGGGGAGAGGAACAATTGTAATAATCTAAAAAATAAAGATTTATTTTAAAAAAAGAAAAAGAAAAGCCTGGAGTAAGTAGAAGGAAATAATTAAGATTAGAGAAAAAATAAATCACATAGAGACTAAATATATTAAGAGCTCTTTCTCTGAAAGGATAAGCCATACTCAGCAAGAAACAGAGAGAGAGGACCCTGATATATAAAATCAGAAAGAAAATTGTTGAAGTAACATCTGACACCACAGAAATATAAAAGATTGTAAGAAAATACTATGAACAGCCATATAAGAATAGATCTATAACAAATACTTCAAAAATGTATATGGAATCACAAAAGACACCGAATAGCTGCAGCAAGCTTGAGAAAGGAAAACAAAGTTGGAGGAATCACAATACCAGACTTTAACTATACTACAAAGCCACTGTAATAAAAACAGATGATACTGGCATAAGAATAGGCATGTAGATCAATGGAACAGAACGGAGACCCCAGAAATCGACTCAAGCCATTATGCTCAATTAATATTTGACAAAGTAGACAAAAGCATTCAATGGAGTCAAGAGAGTCTCTTCAATAAATGATGGGAAAATTGGACAGATACACACACAAAAAAGAAACTAGACCCCCAACTTACACAAAAATAAAGTAAAAATGGATTAAAAACTTAAACATAAGATGGAAAACTATAAAAACCTTAGAAGAATCCATAGGCAGCAAAATATCAGACATACTAGTATGAAATAGCAATAATGTTACTGATACAGCTCCTAGGACAATGGAAACTAAGGATAAAATAAACAAATGGTCCTACATCAAAATAAAAAGCTTCTGTACAGTAAAAGAAACCATCAACAAAACAAGATTGCCCACTGCATGGGAGAACATATTTGCCAATGTTACATCTGATAAGATTTAATCTCTGCAATTTATAGGAACTCATACAACTTAAAAAAAATGATATAACCCAGCACCCATAGCTCAAGGTAATAAAGGCCATATAAACAATCCAATAAAAAAAAATGGACAAAGAACCTTAATAGACACTTTTCAAAAGTGGGTATACAGAAGGCCAAGAGACATATGGAAACCTGCACATAGTCACTGATCATCTTAGAGATGCAAATCAAAATGATGAGGTACCTTTTCACACTTGTCAGAATGTTTCTCATCAATAAATCAACAAATGACAAATGTTGGTAAAGATATGGAGATAAAGGAACCCTTGTGCACTGCTGGTGGCAATGTAAGACTGGTGCATCCACTGTGAAAAACAGTATGGAGTTTCCTCAAAAAATTAAAAATGAAGCTCACATTTGACCCAATAATCCCACTTCTAGGAATATATACCAAGAAGCTAGAAACACCAATCAGAAAGGATATATGCACTCTATGTTTATAGCAGCACAATTTACAATAGCTAAGATTTGGAAACAGCCTAAGCAGATGAGTGGATTAAAAACTGTGGTACATCTACACAATAGAATACTATGCAGATGTAAATAAGGAAGAACTCTTACCATTTGCAACAGCATGGATGAACCTGAAGAGCATGATGCTAAGCAGAATAAGTCAGTCAGAGAAAAATAAATATTACATGATCTCATCATGTATGTAATATAAGTAACAACATAAACAGGTGAACAAAAATAGATCCAGAGACACAGAAGCATTGAACAGACTGTCAAACCTCAGAGGGGAGGCAGGGGAGCGTGGGAAGGAGTGTAAGAGATCAACCAAAGGACTTGTATTCATGCCTATGAGCGTGACCAATGGACAGAGACAATAGGGGGTGGGAGCATGTGCTGGAAGGTGGGGGGAGGTGGGAAGAGGTCAATGTGAGAAAAATGAGACAAAATAAAGAATTCTTTCAAAAATAAAGAATTGAAAAACAACAATGAAGGAACTCGAAACACCAATCAGAAAGAATGCATGCACCTCTAGGTTCATAGCAGTTTACAATAGCTAAAATATGGAAACATACTAAGTGCCCATCAGTAGATGACTGGATAAAAAAAGCTGTGGTGCAATTACACAATGGAATACTATGCAGCTGTAAAAAAGTATCTCTTACCCTTTGTGACAAAATGAATGGACCTGGCAAGAATCATGCTAAGTGAAATAAGCCAGTCAGAGAAAGACAAATATCACATGATCTCACTCATAAGTTGAATCTAAGTAACAAAATAAATTGGTGAACAGAATGGATTCAGAGACATGGAAGCATGGAACAGAATGTAGAATCTTGGAGGGAAGGTGGAGGAGGTTGGATGGATGGGAGATAATCAACCAAAGACCTCATATGCATATATGCATAGCCCATGGACACAGACAATAGAATGCTGAAGGCCTGGGGTGGTAAGCGAGGCTGGAGAGGGTCAATGTGGGGAAAAGAGGGACATATGTAATACTTCCAACAATAAAGAATTATTTTTAAAAAGAAGAAGAAAAAGAGAAATTGAACAGAATAATAACAACTAACGAAAAAGAATCAGTAATCAAGAAACTTTCAATAAACAAAAGTTCTGGACCAGATGGCTTCACAGATGAATTTACCAAACACCCAAAGAAGAGTTAACACCTATCCTTCTCAAACAATTCACAAAGCCAACATTACCCTGATTCCCAAACAAAAGACAATTTTAAAAAGTTATAGGCCAATATTCTTTTTTTAAATTAATATCAGAGAGGAAGGAAGAGGAAGAGAGAAATAGAAACATCAATGATGAGAGAGAATCATTGACTGGCTGATTCCTGCATGCCCTCCAGTGGGGATAGAGCCTGCAATTTGGGCATGTGCCCTTGACTAGAATTGAACCTGGGGCCCTTTAGTCCAAAGGTTGACGCTCTCTCCACTGAGCCAAACCAGCAAGGGCTTGATGAACACAGATGTAAAATGCCTCAACAAAATATTTACAAACCAAATTAATCAATACATTAAAAAGATCATTCATCATGACCAAGTCAGATTTATTCCTGATATGCATGTTTGGCTTAATATCCACATGAACAAAATGAAGGGCAAAAATAATGATCATATCAATAGATGCAGAAAAGGCATTTGATATAACCCAGCACCCATACCTCAAGGTAATAAAGGCCATATAGAACAAACCCACAGCCAACATCATACTCAATGAGCAGAAATTAAAAGTGTTTTCTTTAAGATCGGGAACAAGACAGAGGTATTATTCACCACAGTACCAGAAGTCCTAGCCACCGAAATCAAACAAGAAGATGTAAAAAGCATTCAAATTGGAACAGAAAAAGTAAAACTGGATGATATGATACTATTACACAGAGAACCCCAATGTTTCCACACAAAAAAATTTACTAGAACTGATAAATGTATTCAGTAAAGTAGCAGAATACAAAATAAATTTCCAGAAATCATTTGCATTTTATACACCTATAATGAATATTAGAAAGGGAAACTAAGAAAACAGTCCTGGAGGGGAATTCCAAAATGGCTGCAGAGTAGCTGGAAGTTTCCACTGGTCACTCCCAACACGGGACTGGAGTTGAGCTCAACTGCAGAGCATTGGGCTTGAAAAACCAGTAAAGTGTAGCTGATCCGAAATAATGTGAGCAGGGAATGTGGAGAAAGGACAGGAATGTTAGGTCGCTGAAGGAGGAACACAGGAGGCCAGAATGGTGAAGGATTAGGAATTTATTGAGTTATCTGCACACCATGTGGTTGAGTCTGGATGGCTTCAGCACCCAGTGAGGGGAGTCAGCCGTGAGGGGGGTGGGGGTAGGGTGGGAGGGAAGGGGAGGTTAACGATTCAATTGCTCAATCAAACCTAACAAGAAGGAGACAGGAAAGGGTGAGCCAACTAATGAACCTGTGAGGCTAGGAAGCAGGAGGGCAAGTTCAGCACAGAGCCCCTCCCCCTTGGTGCTTGGGGACCCAATTCCTTACGATATCCCAATCCAGAACAACAAAAAGGGAAGGGAAGCCGCTGTAGTATTAGACAGTGGGCACCTATAGGAATTCTGCCCACCTGGTAGGGAGACTCAAAATGCACCATCCCAGGCAAAGAGCAATTGCTTTGTTACAACACAGCCTGGGAAGTTCACAACAATCTGTGTCACTGGGAGGGACCATGCAAACAAAACTCAGGGCTGGCGGATGGTTCTGATCCATACACCCATCAGTGAATCTGAGGGGCCCATTATTTTCTGGAAGAACTTTGCGCCGAGAGCTGGACAGGGGCTCCGAAGTGAGGCTTAGGAAAAAGGATCAATCTTGCCCACCTCGAGTGCACCGGCAGCACCCCTCCCACCACCTGTGGAATGAATGGCTCTGGGCTGGAAATCTATGCTAGATCTAACAGTAAGGAGGACTTGGACTTTTGGCCTGGTGGGAGCCTGAGTGCAGGCCCCTGCCAGTGGGGGCTGGATGCGCTGAAAGATTAGAGGGCCAACTGGGGCTGATTTGTTTTTTAATCCCCTCCTGCTTGGTGCGGTGGTGAGGAGGGGCTGGAGAGCCAGGCGGAGCTGAGGTATTATGACTGTGTCTCCAGGTGGGCTTCTGCCTGGGAGACAGATGAGCATGTTATGGGTCCTTTGATTGCATTACAGGAAACCAAAGCCAAGTTCCCCAGTGAGTTTAGGCAATGCAGCCCTGGAAAAGAGAGTAAGTGCCTGCTCTCCTCCTACAAGTTACGAGCACCACCCAAAACGAGAATTGTGTAAACCTAGGCAGGTCCTGTATACCCCTACAGAGCCCAGTTTTGTAGGGGAAGTGAGACTAACTCAAAGCAGGGTCATTTAAAGTGTATCTCTTACCCTTTCTGACAGAGTGAATAGACCTGGATATTGTTATGCTCAGCAAATTAAGCCATCATAGAAAGACAAGTGTTACATGATCTCACTATAGATGGAATCTAATGAACAAAATAGGCCCAGAGGCATGGATGCATGGAACAGACTGACAGATCTCACAGACAAGGGTTGTGGCAGACAAGGAAGAGATTAACCAAAAACATATATGCATGAATGCATAGTCCATGGACACAGAAAATAGTGTGGTGAAGCAGGGGCTGGCTGGAGGGAGTTAATGGGGTGTGGAAGATGGGAGATATCTCTAATACTGTCAACAACAAAAAAAATAAATAAAGGCTATGACAAGAAAGAAAGAATGGCATTTCATAATTATAAAGGGATCAATCCAGCAAGCGAATATAATTAATAAACATCTACACATCCAAAGCAGAGCACCTACTAGTAAATACTAATATACAAAATAAATATTGATGAACATAAAGAAAGATTAACAGTAATACAGTATTAGTAGAGGACTTTAACACCACATTGACTTCAATGGATAGATCATTGAGACAGAAAATCAATAAGGAAACAGTGGCTTAAATGATACATTTAATAGATTCTGCTATGAGAAATGTCTGAGATTTTACTGTCTATATTTTCTTCTATAATTTTTATGGTTTTGAGTCTAACATTTAAGTCTTTAATCCATTTTGAGCTTATTTTTGTGTATGGTGCAAGAAGATGGTCTAGTTTCATTTTTTTTTTTGCATGTATCTGCCCAATTTCCCCAACATCATTTATCAAATAGACTATCTTGATCCCATTGTATGTTTTTGCTTCCTTTATCAAATGTTAATTGACAAAAAAGACAAAGATTTCTTTCTGAGCCTCTATTCTGTTCTGTTGATCTTTATTTGTTTTTATGCCAGTATCATGCTGTTTTGATTACTATGTCTTTGTAGTATAGTTTGATATCAGGTAGCATAATTCCTCCAACACTGTTTGTCTTTCTCAAGATTACTGTGGCTTTTGTGGTCCCATATAAATTTTTGAAATATTTAGTTCCATGCAACACAATATTGGTATCTTGATAGGCATTGCATTGAATCTATAGATTGCTTTGAGTAGTATAAACATTTTATTTATTTTTAATTTTTTAAATATATTTTATTGATTTTTTACAGAAAGGAAGGGAGAGGAATAGAGAGTTAGAAATGTTGATGAGAGAGAAACATCAATCAGCTGCCTCTTGCACAACCCCTCCTGGGAATGTACCTGCAACCAAGGTACATGGTTTTGACCAGAATCCAACCTGTGACCCTTCAGTCTATAGGCTGATGCTCTATCCATTGAGCCAAACCAGTTAGGAGAGTATAAACATTTTAATAATGTTACTTCTTCCTACTCATGAACATAGTATATGCTTCCATTTATTTATGTCTTCTTCCTTTTCTTTCTTCAGTGTCATAATTTTCTGAGTACATTTGGTTAAAATTATTTCTAGGGCCCAGTCAGAATGGCTCAGTGGTTGAGTGTTGGTCTATTAACCAGGAAGTCTCAGTTCAGTTTTCAATCAGGCCATAAACCCTGGGGCTCAATCTCCAGTAGGTGGGGCGTGCTGGAGGCAACTGATCAATGATTCTTTTTCATCATTGATGTTTCTATTTCTCCCTTTTCTTTCCTCTCTGAAATCAATAAAAACATATTAAAAATTATTCCTAGGTATTTTATTTTTTTTGAAACAATTATAAATGGGCTTTGGATCACTTAGCAAGGACTCAACACATTGAAGCTCTTTACTGCTTGCTTGGGAGTTGTGGGCTTTTGAGAGATTTTAGGGATGGCTGCTTGTGTGGAAGAAATGCTGAAAGAAGCTCTGGCCAGGAAATCACCAGGGTGAGGCAAACCATGTTAGCCATTTCAATGGAGAGCACAGATTAGATGCAGGCCTATGCAGGACCGATCAGGTGAAAGGAGACAGCAAAGGAAAGATGGTGTTTGCCAGTGCTTCAGTCCCTGGAGAGAACTGCTCTGGCCCCTTTCCCTGTAACACTTGTCCTAAAGTTTGTCAATTTAGTTCCTCCCACATGTCCCTAGCACTTTTTGAATTGCTTTTCCTGTGCTGAAGCTTAAAGTGAGTGAGTTTTTATTGAGTGAGTTTGTGACTTGCCCTTTAAAGAGCAGTGTATATTGGTTTTATGCAGCCCCTTGTCTCTATGGGACACAATCCTTGCTGATTTTCACAGCCAGATGTTCCTCTTCCCGGAACGTGTACCCTGGGATGGGGAACCAGTGTGGGGATGGAGTCCCATACTCCGTAGGGAAAACCTCCACCTGACTCTTAATTACACAGTATGGGTGTGGGGCCTGCCTGTTCTGCATCTCTGTGCATCCTCCAGTTTTAGGAATCCTGTTTAGCTAGTCTTTAGGTGAGTATCAGTGGTGATTGTTATATAATTTAGTTGTAGTTTTGATGTAATTGTGAAAGGAGATGAGCACAGAGTTTATATACTCTACCATCTTGACCAGAAGTCCTACAATGCACTACTTAATGTCCAGTTTTCAACAACAAAAACACTGTAAGTTATACAAAAAATAGGAAAGAGTGACTCATATTCCAGAAAAACCAAATTATTATTTTAAAAAAGGGTAAGTTTACACCCAGGTGGGTTAGTTGAAAAAGACTTCAAAACAGCTGTTATAAGTTCAAAGAATTATTTATATACTACATGAAAGAATTAAATAAAAATGAATAAATTGGTGAATATAATAGAACGAGGAGCACAGAAAGGGAGTGGACTGATAATTCTCAGGGGGAAAAGGGTGAGGGGTATACAGGGAGAGATTGGACAAAAATCTTACACCTATGGATGAGGTCAATGGGAGGGAGGGAAGGGTAGAGGTCAATGGAAGGGAGGTGGGTGGAGGGGAGCTATGGAGAGGAAAAAAGAGAAATAAATGTAATAATCTGAATAATAAAGATTTAATTTAAAAAAGTCATGATAATGAGTCAACATATAGGGAAACTCAGTATTAAAAATACTATAAAAAAGAATAAAATGGAAATTATAGAGTTAAAAAACACAGTAACCAATACTAATAATTTGTTAGGTTAAGTCAACAGAAGATATGAGAAAACAGAAAACACAATCAGTAAAATTATAGATTAATTTAAAAGAATAGAGCAAAAAAATATGAGGAAAAATGAACAGAGCCTAGAGACCTATGGACAACATGAAGCATGTCACCATATGTGCAATAGGACTCCCAGAAAGAGAGTAAGGGGGAGAAGAGCGTGAAGGGGCAAGAAAAAGTTGAAGAAATTATGGCCCAAATTGCCCTAATTGGAGCAAAAAGAATCTTTATATCTAAAGAGCTCACTGATCCTCAGGATGGACAAACAGAAACAAATCCACACATAGACAAATCATGATTAAACTGATGAAGCCAAAGACCAATCCAGAAAACAATAAAAGAAAAGCCACGAATTAATACAGATAAACAATATAATAAGTAGCTAACTTTCCATCAGAGACATTGAAAACCAGAGGCAGTGGAAGAACAGATTCAAAGTTCTGGGCAGGAAAATGTTTAGAGAAAAATTCTGTATCCAACAAAACTAACCTTCTAAATGAAGGCAAAAATACATTCCAAGGTAAATAAAAACTAAAATCTTTACCTTTTATGAAATATTAAATAAGTCCTTCATTCTAAAATAAGATGAAATAAGATGCTAACTGTAATCCACAGAAAAAATAAAGAGTACTAGAAAAAAATGTATTGACATATTTTTCTCACCTCTTAATTTACTTTAAAAACTAAATTTTATAAAGCAATAGTTATAATTGTTTTTGGAGTTTTATTACATAAATATGCAATATATGTGACAATATTAGCACAAAAGGGAGTAATTGAACTATAATAAAACAAAGCTGTTATATTTTACCAATATTAAGATAGTATTAATCTGAGGAGATTATGATAATTTAAGTAATTCCTAGAGCAACCACTCAGAAAATATCTTTTAAAATATAATTTAAAACTAAAGAAAAATTAGCTGGTATGCTAAGAAACATTTGCTTATTAACACAAAATTAGGCAGGAAAGAAAAATAGAGACCAGAGAACACGTGAGATACATAGAAAACATTTAGGAAAATGACATTTGTAAATCCAATCATATTAATAATTACTTTCAATGTGAAGGAACGAACATTTCAACCAAAAGGCAGAGATTTCCAGATAGAAATGAAAAGGAGACCTTTAGATTTACAGACACATATAGGTGAAGAGCAAAAGGATGGGAAAAATATACCATGCAAATGCTAATTATAAGAGAGTCAATAAAGTAGATAGTATCAGAGAAAATAAACTTTAAAACAAATAATATTACTAAGGACAAAAGAAGACATTCCATAAAGATAAAAGAGCCAATACAACACAAAGACATAATTATAAATGTATATGCACTTAGTCAGAACCTGAAATCACATGAACCAAACAGAATAGACTTGAAAAGAAATAGATAGTTCATCAATCATAGTATAACTATACTAATCAATTAGCATAGTTTTCAACATTCCACTCTAAATGACTTACGAGTGCACAGAAAATCAGTAAAAATATAGAAGACTTGAAGACACTATCAGCCAAGATGACCTGTGATGTATTTTAAAATTCCACAACAAGACAAGAATTCTTTTCAAATACATGTGAAGCATGCACATGACACAAGAGAGATTACAGAGGAGGCCATAAAACAAGTCTCAATATGTTGAAAAAGTCTGAAATTATACCAAGTGTATTCTCTGAGCACAATGGAAATAAAGTTGAAATTAACAATAGAAATACATTTGGTAATTCACTTAAGAATTAACACACTTTAAAGAAGAAATCATGAAGGGAATGAGAGAATATCTTGAACTGAATGAAAGCAAAAACACAACATACCAAAACTTGTAAGATGCATTTAAAGCTGTGCTTAGAGGGTAATTTACATTTTTAAATCCTTAAGTTGAAAGAAAAGGCACCAAAACATTCTGAGCTCCCCCCTTAGGGAACTAGGGGGGAAAAAAAAGAAGGAGAACAAAAGAAAAGAAAGAGCAATAAAACTCAATGCAATCATAAATAAATAAATAAATAAATAAATAAATAAATAAATAAATAAATATAAAACTGGGAGTCAATGACATAGAAAACTTAATCTGGAAAATCAATAACCAAAAGTTGGTTCTTCGAAAAGAACACCCCAAATTGATAAACTTTTAGTTACAAAGACTGAAAACAAACAAACAAGAGAGAATACACAGAACAAGGAGAGAGGAGACATTACTACTGATTCTTTAGAAATTAAAAGAATTATAAGAAAATATTATGAATAATTGTGTGCCATTAATAGACCTGTATAAAAGCAAAAATTAACAATAAAGAAAGAATTAATAAGTAATTAATAGGTAGGATCCCGCAAAGGAAAGCCTAGGTGCAGATGGCTTCACTAATTAACTCTATCAAATATTTAAGGAAGAAACAATACCGCACTGTGGTATTATTGTGATACCAAAGCCAGACAAAAATCACAAGAAAAATACAGCCAATATCTTTCAAAAGTAGAAGTAAAAATAATCTTTAACAAATTATTAGCAAACTGATCCCAGCAATCTATAAAAAGGCTTATATGCAAATACCAAGAGGGATTTCTCATAGGAATGCAAGATTCATTTAACATTCAAAAATTAATAAATGTAATAAAATGTTAAGTCAAGAACCACATGAACATCTCATAGATACATAACAAGCACTGTGGGAGCTGGAGGATCAGGGGTACTCTGCACCTAGAGAAATCCGTGATTGTTGGGCATGGCATGATCTGTGGATGTGAAAGGGGGTCATCAGAGTTGCTGACAGAGGGGAAATCTAGAAAGCAACCCATTTTGATCTGATGCAGAAGGACAGCTGGGAGTTATTAAAGTGTGCCGGCTGCTTGGACAGCAGACTTGTGCTCTTTTGTCTTCAGATCCTTACTTCTGATTGCTAAGCCCAATACATAGGATCACCCAGTTGGGAACACCCTGGGAGACTACAGGGAAAAGTTGTTTTTCTGGAACCTGGGGATCGGAGTGGGGAGTGATCATCGGAGAACCAGCTCTGGGGCAGCCCACTCCCAAACACTGATACTGAGTGCCACAGGGAAAGCAGGATCTAAGTACAGGCTAGAGAGGACCTATAGTCTCAGAGGTTAATCCAGAAACACTGCCACCGAGGGGCTGACTCACAAATTGACTCTTGTGAAATCACAAAAGAATAAAGAAATTAAGACACACTGTCTGCTTAAAAACCAGGACTGGCTTATAACACTGAGCCTCAATGGAATGCAGGGAACTGCAATACTGTCCTGAATAAGAAACAGGCATGCTGAACAGAACAATAGAGGAAGTGAATGACCTTTACTACTGCACATTCTATTTTTAAATATTTTATTTTTTTAACTTTTTTATTTTTTATATTTTATTTTTTAATATTTTACTTAAGAAACAAATTTTTTTTCTTTTTTCCTCACGTGATTTTTTTCCTTTTAATTGCTACATTTTTATTTCAATCAGTATTATTACTACTACTATTTTACCTGAGAAGCTCACAGAGTCCCAAGCAAAATGAACCCCAAAAGACCAATGCCAAGGCACATTATAATTAAAATAGGAAACACCAACGACAAAGTAAGAATCTTAATAGCAGCCAGAGAGAGTCAGAAAGTTACCTACAAAAGAACCCCAACAGAAACTCATCAGGCCAGAAAGGGAATGGAATGAAATATACAAAGTCATGCAAAGGAAGGGTCTGAATCAAAGAATACTGTACCAAGCAAGGCTATCAATCAAAATTGAAGGTGAAATCAGGAGCTTCACAGACAAAAAATGACTAAAGGAATTTATTACAAACAACTCAGCAATGCAAGAAATGGTAAAGGGGCTGCTGTAAAAAGAAGAAAAGAAAAGAAAATGAAAGAAAAGAAAAGAAATAGGAAGCGAAGAAGGAACACAGGGATAAAAAATAAAAAATGGTGACAAATAAGTACCTATCAATAATAACTTTAAATGTAAATGGATTAAATGCTCCAATCAAAAGACATAGGGTAATGGATTGGATAAGAAAATATGACCCATATATCTACTGTCTATAAGAAACCCACTTCAGAAATAAATATGGAGGAGGAGAATCCAAGATGGTGGCATAGGTAAACACCTACACTGCTGCTTCACACAACAATTTCAAAACTACAACTGAAAAGACAGAACGGACATCATCCAGAACCACAGGAAAGCTGGCTGAGTGGAAGTTCTACAACTAGAGGTAAAGAGAGGGGCTCACAGAGACCCAGAGGAACTGTAAAAAGCTGAGGTACAGAGACACACACGTGGAGAGAGTGGGTGCCGAGTGCCTGGCTGGCTTTCTCTGGCGGGAGGGAAACGGAGACTCTCAAAGGCATTGAACCCCTTATCCTACGACACTAAACCCCAGATCCAGCCGAAACTCATACGGGGGGAATTTGGACTGTGAAAAGGGAGAAGTGCACGGAAATTTAGGGGAGTTGCAAAAGATCAAAGGCCTGGTGGCGTGCACGGCACTGCGCACAGGACAGATTGCTGATTGTGCCACTGGCTTTCGCAACTGGGTGGGAGACAGACCCTCCCAATTGTGCCTCTTCTGACTCCACTAAGCCCCTGTTTTGGGCGAAACCCTGGGGACCTAGTCTTGTGTGGTCCTGGTGCGCAGGGGAGACGGAGGGACAGCGGTCTACAGGCACTGAGGGCACTCGGGCACAAGGACCGCTCCAGCGATTACCCAGTCACATGAGACTCAGGGGCTGTGGAGGGCGGGAATGACTGGAAGGTAGGGCGGTCACTTAAGCCCTGAGACTCCACCCATCCCAAGCTCAACAGAGGCTTCTTCGGTTATGCAAGTCTGGTATCATAAGGCTGAATTCAACACAGAAGTTTCGCCGGCATAGTGAAAATGCTGAGACAAGGGAAGGGATCACAAACAAAAGAAATGGAGGGGAAAAAAAAGACTGGATATAGAGTTCAAAACCACACTTATAAGGTTTTTCAAGAATATGCTAGAAAAGTTGGATAAATTTAGTGAGATACAAGAGGAGATGAAAAAGGACATACTAGAGACACTGACTGAAATAAAAAATATTATACAGAGTCCTAACAGCAGACTAGAGGATGGCAAGAATCAAGTCAAAACTTTGAAATATAAAGAAGCAGAAAACATTCAACTGGAAAAGCAAGAAGAGAAAAGAATCCAAAAATGTGAAGATAATGTAAGGAGCCTCTGGGACAGCTTCAAGCGTACCAACATCAGAATTGTGGGGGTGGAAAAATCAGAGGGGAGGAGCCAAGATGGCGGCATAGGTAAACACCTACACTGCTGCCTCGCACAACAATTTCAAAACTACAACTAAAAGACAGAACAGACATCCAGAACCACAGGAAAGCTGGCTGAGTGGAAGTTCTACAGCTAGAAGGAAAGAGAGGGGCTCACAGACACCCAGAGGAACTGCAAAAAGCTGAGGTACGGAGACGCGTGCGCTGAGAAAGCGGGTGCCCGAGTACCTGGCTGGCTTTCTCTGGCGGGAGGGAAACGGAGACCCCCAACGGCATTGAACCCCTTATCCTACGACACTAAACTCCAGATCCAGCTGAAACTCATACGGGGGGAGTTTGGACTGTGAAAAGGGAGAAGTGCACAGAAATTTAGGGGAGTCCCAAAAGATAGGAGGCCTGGTCACGGTGGTGTGCTAGCACACACACAGGGTGCCGGCGCCACACTGAGGACAGATTCTGCCGCTGGCTTTTGCGACTGGGCGGGAGACAGACCCTCCCAACTGTGCCACTTCTGAGTCCACTGGGCCCCTGTTTCGGGCGAAACCCTGGAGACCTAGACTCATGCGGTCCTGGTACGCAGGGGAGCAGGGGAGCTGGAAAGACAGCGGTCTAGAGGCAGTGCGGGGCCGCGTGCACAAGGACCACTCCAGCGATTACCCAGTCACGTGAGACTCAGGGGCCGTGGAGGGCGGGGCCGACTGGAAGGCAAGGCGGTCCCTTAAGCCCTGAGACTCCACCCATCCCAAGCTCAACAGAGGCTTCTGTGGTCTTGCAAATAAAAAAGTTTCCCCAACATAGTGAAAATGCCAAAACAAGGGAAGGGATCAAAAACAAAAAAAATGGAGGGAAAAAAACGACTGGATATAGAGTTCAAAACATGCTTATAAGGTCTCTCAAGAATATGGTAGAAAAGGTGGATAAATTTAGCGAAAGCCTACTAGAGATACAAAAGAGCCAACTAGAGATACTAGAGATGATGCATAAAATTAGCAAGCCCCAAGAGGAGATGAAAAAGGACCAACTAGAGACACTAACTGAAATAAAAAATATACAGAATCCTAACAGCAGACTAGAGAAAGGCAAGAATCAAGTCAAAAATTTGAAA
>PVJN01013737.1:0-48297 GCA_004026805.1 Lasiurus borealis
GGTTGCTAGAGCTGAGCTAGAACTGAGGAGCTAAGATAGAAAATCCCTGTCAAGGTTGGGAAAAACAGGTCACAGTGGCTAGGCAGTGAGGTCACAGAGAGGTTTGTTTGCCCCAGACTCCATGGGGGAGGGGCCTAGGAGGCAGAGGGGCCCTAGAGGTCCCCCAAGCCCAGGCGGGGACATGGTGTGGGAAAGGCAGCAGGGACAGGGCCCAAGACAAGTGCCAAGGGGTCTGGAGACATGAGGACAGGAGCAGGGAGAGGGCAGTTAAGATGGTGAGAAGAAGCCAGAGATAGAAGCAACAAAAATTCACCAGGCTGTGAGGAAGAGGAGGGGCTTGGGTGGGGGGGAGTGTCAAGAGAAGGGCAAGAAGAGGTCAGCAAGAGATTTGGAGAGGGGTTACTTGGAGAAACTGGAATAAGGAACAAGGACAGGGAGGAGTGAGCCATGGATCTAGAGCAGTGGTTCTCAACCTTCCTAATGCCACGTGCCTTTAATGCAGTTCCTCATGTTGTGGTGACCCCCATAATTTTATGGTTGGGGGTCACCACAACATGAGGAACTGCATTAAAGGGACGTGGCATTAGGAAGGTTGAGAACCATTGCTCTAGAGAGAAAGATGGGAGGATTTTACAGCACTGAGCTATGAACCCTCAAAATAGTTCATGAAAGACAGGCTGCGAGAAGGGAAAAAAAGGCATGATCATGGAACCCCTGTTCTTGGGTAGGTGAAGCGGAGCTGCCCTTCATGTGGCCCAGAGCCTGGGGGTGAAGAGAAGAAGGGGAGAGGGAACCCTATTTCTGTTCAGTTGTTCCCACCTGAGCTGGTGAGTCCTTGAGGAGGGGGAGGTATTAAGAAGAAAGGACTGGGAATCAGACCACTGAGGGGCCCCCAATGACCCCTGCTTTCTCCCTCCTGCCCCCCAGGTGGAACATATCATCTCATTTCTCCCAGTCAGAGATGTAGTTGCCCTAGGCCAGACCTGCCACTACTTCCATGAAGTGTGCGATGCTGAGGGCGTGTGGAGACGCATCTGTCGCAAGCTCAGTCCTCGCCTACGAGAGCAGGGTTCTGGAATCCGTCCCTGGAAGAGAGCTGCCATTCTTAACTGTACACTTTCCCCAGAACCTGTACTTCTCTTTTCCTCTGACCCACCTTATTCGGGGATTTCTCCTGCTCCAGAGAGTTGCCTGATGACCTCAGCATTCCCAGCCAATCTTCCAAGGCCCCTTTCTCTGGAAGAAACTTGTTAAATTCAAGCATGCCATTGAGTACTTCAAGTGTCTAGAACCACCTTCTAATAAATGTCCCACCCAGAGCCCCCATTATTAGTATCCCTACCATGTCCCCTTCCATATTCAAATGCTTCCAAATCTTACTCTAGAGATATCTTCCATTTCCCAAACCACAAGCTTCTCTTCCTATAAACCAGGGTTCCTCAATCTTATCATGACTGAGGTGTTTTGGACCAAATAATTCTTTTTTTTTAAAATGTTTTTATTGATATTTTTAGAAAGAAAGTATGGGAGAGGGAAAGGGAGAAACATTGATGAGAGAGAAATATTGATGTGCTGCCTCCTGCACACCCCCACTGTGGATTGAGCCTACAATCTGGACATGTGCTCTTACTGAAATCCAACCGTAACCTCTGAGTGTATGGGATGACACTTAACCAACTGAGCCACCCTGGTCAGGGCCCAAATAATTCTTTGAAGTGGGGAACTATCCTATGCATTAAAGAATGTTTAGCAGCACCCGTGGGCTCTACCCACTAGATGCCAGTAGCGCCTCCCTCAGTTGTAACAATGTCCCCTGAGGAATAAATTCTCCCCAGACTGAGAAACATGCTCTAAACCCCACTTCCTTTCCAGGGAGTCCCTATCCACTTCATCTCACATAGTAGAGATTAAGGGATATCTGGATAACAGATCCAGAGCTGGGGGTGAGGGAGAGTTACTGGACTTTCTGAGTCATTCTTTTTTACTCCTCTTTCTGCCTCACTCCTCTGATTCTTTTCTGTGTATTTATTACATGTCCCTTGATGTCTCCTGTCTCATAAATATCCTTTCCCCACACCAAGACTAAGTCTTAGACTCGGGAAATATCCTAAGCTTTCAGAGTAAATCTTCTTAATGCTATGCAAGTTTGGATTAAAGAAGTGCTCATTTAGAAGCATGTTTATGGCCCTGGGCTGAGGTGGTCCAGAAAAGCTAATATTCAGTCATTGGGTATAATTAAGGATATCCTCTAAACTCTCCATATGTCCTTTGGAAGGGGTACGTTTCCCAGTCCTCGGGATGGAGAGAAGCTAAATAGCAGGTTATCTGAGAAATCTTGTTTGCCCAAGCTCTGATTTATCTCCCTGGTGTCATCCCAACCCATTGAACCTTCCATATCCTTCCCTTCTCCAGACACGAAAGGCCTATATTTCCAGGCATTTGGGGGCCGCCGCCGCTGTCTCAGCAAGAGTGTAGCCCCTCTTCTAGCCCATGGCTACCGCCGCTTCTTGCCCACCAAGGATCACATCTTTATTCTTGACTATGCGGGGACCCTCTTCTTCCTCAAAAATGCCCTGGTCTCCTCCACCCTTGGACAGATCCAGTGGAAGCGAGCCTGCCGCTATGTTGTTTTGTGTCGAGGAGCCAAGGATGTGAGTAGCAGAACTTTGGCAGCTAAGAATCCACCCAACCTCCAGGGAACCAGGACTCACATCAGAATTGAGGTGTCCTCTTTAGGATAGCTGCCTTCCCATACCAGGAACTGGAAAACAAGTCCCCATTTCCTAGCTCCATACCCAAGTATCTCATCTCCTACCCTAGCCTCATTCCACTCCACCCTCTAGATCCCAGACACCTTTGTCTTTTCCTACAGTTTGCCTCAGACCCAAGATGTGACACAGTATACCGTAAATACCTCTATGTGTTGGCCACTCGGGAGCAGCTAGAAGTGGTAGGCACAACCGGCAGCCGGGCCTGCGACTGTGTCGAGGTCTATCTACAGTCTAGTGGGCAGCGGGTCTTCAAAATGACCTTCCACCACTCCATGAGCTTCAAACAGATTGTGCTGGTTGGTCAGGAGACTCAGCGGGCTCTACTGCTCCTCACAGGTGTGGCTTTGAGCAGTAGTTTACAAATTGTTTTCTGAAGATTCTTCAAGACCTGCTGCAGGGGATGGGGAGGGAGGCCTCTAACACAGAGTTCTGAATGCCATCTCAAACCAATTAGCTCTGCTTTTGTCTGTCTCCTATTCTAAGATTCTGCATATTTCATATATGCAAAGGGCCCTGCTTTAAATTTTAATCTGCCCAACCTCCATACCTGGCACCTCACTTTATACCCTAACACTGTCTCCCTGTACCTAACCACACTCCAGACTTCTTAATGCTATGCAAGGCCCTGAATTCCCAAACATCATTCCCAATATTCAGACTGTATTCTTCCAAATCTACTAGGTTTTTCTCTCCATTAATTTCTCACATTGAAAAGGACTTCCCTGATTTATTTTTGGTGGTAAGGGGCTGGAATCTGGGAAACTTGAGACCACTCTTTCCTTATTTCATCTTTATCCTTTTTCTTAAACCCCACTCTAGGGTAGTAATGTTTCATCCTGTATGGCTTAGGGGGGTCTATTGGGAAGTTAATGTGGATATTGGAGGGTTTCTTCTCCCATGTAATTTGTCTGCTTCCCCCAATCTCCAGAGGAAGGAAAGATCTACTCTTTGGTAGTGAATGAAACCCAGCTGGACCAGCCACGCTCCTACACAGTTCAGCTGGCCCTGAGGAAGGTGTCCCGTTGCCTGCCTCACCTGCGTGTGGCCTGCATGGCTTCCAACCAGAGCAGTACGCTATACATTACAGGTAAGAACCACCTCCCTTTTGCTCTAGGCCCCAGCCTTGGATAGATCTTCCAGATACCTGCAATCATTATTCCAGCTTTGTGATGGACCCCTAGGGCAGTGGTCGGCAAACTCATTAGTCAACAGAGCCAAATACCAACAGTACAACAATTGAAATTTCTTTTGAGAGCCGAAAACCGACTTCTGTGCATAGGCCATGAAGTTTCAGTCACACTGTACATGTATGCCCGAACATGGTATTTTGTGGAAGAGCCACACTCAAGGGGTCAAAGAGCCGCATGTGGCTCGTGAGCCGCAGTTTGCCAATCATTGCCCTGGGACATCCTAGTAAAAAGATGTTGTTTAGATTTCCAGACATCATAGCTGGTGAATTCTAGTGGGTGTGAGACTCCCCGGATCTTGTAGTTTTCATCCCAGGTGGGGCCTTATCCCTAGGAAATGGGTGCCCAAAGCTGCTGAGCTGAGGGCACCCAATCCCCCCAGATGAGGGGGGAGTGTATTTTGAGGTGCATACCCCAGGGGTGTATCGTGATCTCTTTGGGACCCTTCAAGCCTTTGACCCCCTGGACCAGCAGATGCCACTTGCTCTCTCACTGCCTGCCAAGGTAGGATCCTGAAGGAATGGGGCAGATCATTACAGAAGGGACTTTAGAGGTTGAAAGGTTCTGAAGGTCTGAAATATGAGCAGGAATCAAATGATTGATCAGGGAGGGATAGGGGACCCAAAGAGATGGGTGACATAGAGGGCAAGACCAAAAAATCAGCCAGGTTAGTGGCTGGGAGGTTTTGGAATGCAGAGTTCCTCTGGAGGGAACTGAATGCCCACCTCCGCTTTCTGTCTTACACTCTAGATCCTATTCTGTGCTCTTGGCTACAATCACCTTGGCTTGGTGGATGAATTTGGCCGAATATTTATGCAGGGAAATAACAGATATGGGCAGCTGGGAACAGGGGACAAAATGGACCGAGGGGAACCCACACAGGTGAGACAGTTTCCCAGCAATTCTCATCCTGACCCCCTTCTTCCAATTCCCTGACCTCTGGATCTCTCCACTTTATTTCCATAGAACCCACTTTCTATGACCTAGGAGGTTAAGCCAACCAGTATATAACGCCCATCATATTTTGCATGTCTTACCCAGGGTTGACACTATGAAGTTTGTTCTGGGCAATGCATGCTGTAAGTGTAAGAGGAATTTAGTGAAGCAGGGAGACCTAGGTGACCTGGAGTAACAAGAAAAGGTGAGATGTGAGTAGGGCCTCATGGGTTAGAAAGGATTCAGGTGGGACTAAGGAAAGGTATTTGTGTAATAGGGATGAGGACAAAGCTTACACATAACTGAGACAGTGAAAAGGCTGCCTGATTAAAGGAGGGAGGGTATTTTGTAAGTAGTTGAATATGAGGTGGTATATAAGTGGGTGTGAGCTTGGAGAGGTTATAGATATGGGATAGTCATTTCGGATTCCAGAGCAGGAGAAGGCAACCACATGAGTAACTGAGAACAGGTCACCTGGCCAGAATGCGCAGGAGACTGAGAGTGAGAGGCCCCCTGGGAGGCTGTTAAGTAACAGGAGCATTTAAGACAAGGGACTGGGGCTGGTACAGTGAGAATAGAAAGGAGATATTGAGATATATGAAATACTTTAAAAGAAAATGAACAGGCCCTGGGAACTGATTAGATGTGAACAGAAGAGTGGAGGGAAAGGTGTCTCTGGCAATAGTTCCCTTGAAGAAAAATGGTATCACCAACAAACATGTGAATTGGAAGGGGAAACTGCTTTTAATAAAAAACATAAATTTGGACTTTCTTGCAGTGAGGGTAGGACAGTAAAGTGGAAATATCTCTGGCAATTTGGTTCCAAATTGGAAAAAAAAAGTTGAAATGACGAAAGTAGAGGTAGAGGAGTAAACCTGGGTAGGAGCCACCATTATAGGTAGAGGGAATGAAAAAGTTGTCACTGATACAGGAAGCATGCCCTGTTCTGGAAGCCATGGGCATAGGAAGTTTTGAACAGGAAGAAGTGATTAATGGTGACAGTAATAATGTAGGAATATACTTTACTGACATGGAAAGATGGTCTTGCCATATTTTTAAGTGAAAAAAATATATATGTGAAATGGTTTACATAGTATGATCTCATTTTTGTTTAAAAAGACGATTTGCATGTACAGTTGACTTTTGAACAACAAGTAGTTAGAGATACCACCCACCATGCAGTCAAAAATCCGCATGTAACTTCAGTTAGCCCTCCACCTATTTAGATTCCCAACCACAATTAAAAATACAGTAGACTTGCCTGGACAGTGTGGCTCAGTGGTTGAGCATGGACCTATGAATCAGGAGATCATGGTTAGATTTCCACGTGGCACATGCCTGGGTTGTGGGGCATGCAGGCAGCAGCCGATTAATGATTCCCACCATTGATATTTCTATCACTCTATCCCTCTCCCTTAATGATTAATGATTCTCATCATTGATGTTTCTATCACTCTAGCCCTCTGAAATAAAATTTTAAAAATATTTTAAAACTGTTTAAAAAAATACAGTAGATCCTCATACAACACAGGTTTGGTTTGTACAGGCCTATGTATAAGTGGCCTGCACTTTAAATCTGGGTAAAAATGGACCTGTGCCGTTCAAAACCTGTGTGGTTCAAGGGTCAGCTGCATGCATTTGTATAGGCAGCAGTGAAGAAGATCCAGCAAGAGATTAACAGTAGGTGGTGGGATTTTCAATGATCTTCAAATTAATTTTTGCTTCCCAATATCTTATAATGTTTCTATAATGACTATAAATTACTTATCTGTCTTCAAAATAAAAACACTCACATGGTCAAGAGAAAACATGCAGGAGAGGCCCTGGGATTTAGCAACCAGCAAGTCAAGTGCATTTGGAAAACATGTCAGTATCATAGTAGAAAGAAAAGCCAGATCACAAAAAGGTTCAGGAAAGACTGGCTGTAGTGAGAACAAGAATATGGTCAACCTCAGACTGGTCATGTAACCAGTTCTTCTGCCTAAAAAACAGAGATAGGAGGCAGTAGAAATCAGGAGGAAATATTTTAAAATAGCCATTTGAAAAGATAATATGAAAAACTGAAAATATTAGAGAAGGTAGGGCTACAAGGAAGGAAATTCCTTTCTGGGGGCTAACCTAGGATTACGAAGGAGAGGTTGGGTCTTTAAGCCTTGGGAAGATATTCCTCACCCTGAGACTGGAAAGCTGGATGAGAGGTTGGACTGGCTGAGGTCTGTGGTGTCAGAATGAGAGGACAGACAGCATGCCATGGCCTATTTTCTTAGAAGCAAAGATGAGGAACCAACAGAAGTGCTAGAGCCCATTGGTCAGACTAGGGCTTCAGAAGAACCAAGGAGGGAGAGATTGCTGCTGGTCTTCATTCAGCAGGGAGACCTCCTGGGGAAGGTGTGCTGGATCCCATTTCTTCCCTCTCTTAGTGTCCTAGATTCTGCCCTGAGACTTCTCTGACCTGGGCCCCCAGTCTCTTGGTGTATCCTCCTTAGGGATCCTGGCCCTGTATCCTCAGGTGTATTATCTGCAACACCCCATTGCCCTCTGGTGTGGCCTCAACCACTCCCTGGTGCTGAGCCAGGGCTTGGACTTCAGCAAGGAGCTGCTGGGCTGTGGCTGTGGGGCTGGAGGCCGCCTCCCTGGCTGGCCTAAGGGGAGCGCCTCCTTCGTCAAACTCCATGTGAAGGTCAGAGCAGGGTCAGGCGAATGGGCAACCAGGGAGGGCAGGATACTGTCTGTGGCTACTGCAGGGCTCCAAGGGCCCCGTTTCCCCAATACCACCCACCTCCCTTTTCTGCCAGGCAATATGGCTCCTGGCTCTCTCCTTAGCAGATCCTGCTGGTGCTCTCTGACCTCACACAACCAGCCATTTCACTTGCTGGTTCAGGGCTGGTTTGAGGGGAGGGACACAATAGCTGGGGCTTCGTGGGAACCCCTCAGTAAAGGCCCCACTCAGCCATGCCCCTTCTCTCCTCCAAGGTCCCTTTGTGTGCCTGTTCCCTTTGCTCTACCAGAGAGTGTCTCTACATGCTGTCCAGCCATGACATTGAGCAGCATCCCGCCTACCGAGACCTACCAGCCAGCAAGGTGGTGGGAACCCCTGAACCCAATCCAGGGTCCGGAGTACTCCAGGACCCTGGGGGGACAGCTTGGGCCTGTAAGGAGTACCTCAGCCAGATCTACAGTTGCTCCACGTTGCAGGACCGCATGGAAAAGATGAAGGAGATTGTGGGCTGGATGCCCTTGCTGGCTGCACAGAAGGATTTCTTTTGGGAGGCTCTGGATATGCTACAGAAGGCTGCTGGAGGGGTTGGACAAGGCCCCCCAACACCTGAGAGCTGACCCCCCCTCTCCTAGTCTCACCCCTGTAGGGAGAGTCTGGCTCTGAGCCAAAGGCTAAGGAGAGATGGAGTGGTAGCAATGAACACTGGGCATGGGAAGGGGGCACGTGGGGTGGGGACTGCTGGACATGCCAGGGTGGGAAGGGAACTGTTTTGTAAAATGTTCAGGGGGCTGCCCAGGAGGAGCCTCCAATCTTACTATCATGGACAAGAGATTTGATGGACAAATAGAATAAAAGGCTGAAGTGAGGCCTAGTTTGGGACCCTGGAGCCTGGGAGGACAATGGGGCATGGAATAGGGGACCCAATGCCTAGCTCAGTGGGTGAGGGAGGACAGAAGCGTAGACAGGGGCAGGCAGAGCAGCAGCTGCTCAAGCACCTTCAGCTTGGTTTCCCCTTCCACTCCCAAGACCTGACTCAATCTTCTTGATTGGAAATCCTAGCCCTGCCTTCTGGAACAACATATGCCAGCGGTCGCCCATCTTTTGGACCTCACAGGCCACCAATGGTCATATGCTATTTGATGTCCCCCACTGGATTCTCTTATTACCATCATGAAGAAGCCATTTCTGACTTGTGACAGTTTTCTACCCATTTTCCTTGATCTCTGTGAAATCAATTTTCCTCCTCCCTGCTTTCTGTTTACCTTCCAGTCTGATCTCAAGTATCCTTTTCCCCTACTTTTTACTCTATCCTCCTCTTCCTGCAAAAGGGAGACACTCCCTTTATCCATATGCCATGCCTCCCTGCCCCATTCCTGTATCTCCAGATAATTAGGGAGAAAATGAGTGAGCAGAATTCTTTTCTCCTTGGCCTAGTCTGGCCTGGGGATAGAAGATAGTGGAAATTTGAAACGGAAAGTAAGTTGGAGCAGGTGGTGGTTGGGAAGGGGGGGAGAGTGTTTAAAGGTTGGGAGTCCAGGAAAGGACTTTATCTGGGTGCTAAGAAAGCAGCAATGGAGAGGATCATGAGTGGGCTGGAGAGTTCTGGGGAAGGACTTGAGGTTCTGTTCACAAGATTCTTGGGCACTGGACAGAACGGGCTTCCAGATGACATTACTTGATGCCTAGATTATGGCTGAGATCCTGATGCTCCCTCAGCCCTTCAGTGCTCCTCCCACTATTTAGGTCAATATTTATGTGTCCTTTACCTAGAAAGGCCCCTGGACTCACCACTGTCCCAGTTCCTCTCTCCTTGTCCCGCCTTCCCCACGGCCCTCCCCACTGGCCAGTCCCCACGCCCACACATCCGAGGCTGCCTCATCTGGCACTAATTATCCCTACTGCTGCCGCCGCCGCCGCTGCATCTGCTGCTGAACTCGGCTGGCGGCTGCCTCTGTCTTGAGGACCCCAGCACCTCTCCCCACAGCCATGCTGCCTGCTGCCACATCCTCCTTCTTGGGGCTCCTTCTCACTGCCTGGAGCCTGCTGCCTTTCGTCCAGGGCCAGACCCCTAACTATACCAGGTAGGTCTCTTGGCACCTTCTAGTTAGCTTGAGTGAGCTTCAAAAGCTGATTCCTGAGGGGTTATTCCTGTGGATCTCGTGCATTCTTTTTCTAACACATAGCCCCCAAGATCTCCCAGTTTCTACTCTTCTCTGGTCCCCAAGTCTATCCTCCCTGCTACAAGACCACTGTCTCTTATAGGTCACCACTGCTCCCCATTTCCTCAACCTCTGTCCCCTTCCTTCTAAATCTCCCCATTCACTCCATGGAACGTGAGAAAGCCAAGACCTTGAACTTGCTTGATAGCTGGACATCTGGTTTCCAGAAAAGTGATTAGATATTATAGGGGAAACAGAACAGCAAGTGGGAGATTTGGGGTCAGATACTCAAGTAGTTAGCTGCAACAGAAGCAAAGAAAAGGGTGAGAAGTCAGGGAGCCTGGTCTCCAGGTTCAATGTGAGGGCCATCTCTGCTGCTTCTCTCTCAATTCCCTGCCCCCTCCCCCGCACAGCCTCGTGGCATGGCTATGTCTACATCTGGAAGTAGTTAGGCAGCTGCTATGGACTGCCTGGCAGTGCAAAGGGGGGAGAGTAAAAGGGGGGCTAAGGAGGATTCCGGGAATTCCTGTTGTGTTAGGGGTGGGGATTGGGAGTTGGAGGCATAACTAAGTTGCTGGCCCTACTTTTTCCTGGTCCTCTACTATGGTATTTCCCACCTCAATTTCATCTAGGGTGGCTGAGGCCATCCCAGACCCCTTAAGCCCTTCTTCATCCTCGGGTTTCTCTACCTTCATTACCCTATCCCAGTCTGTCCACTACTCCCCCACCCATGCTGACCCCTCTTCTGTCCTCCAGACCTGTGTTCCTGTGTGGAGGGGAAGTGACTGGGGAATCAGGTTACGTGGCAAGTGAGAGTTTTCCCAACCTCTACCCCCCCAATAAGGAGTGCATCTGGACAATAACGGTGAGAAGGCCCCTCTGGCCACTACCCCTTGTCAGAGTCTCCAAGGCCTGGGTTCAGCCAGTCAAAGGCCCTCCCCCAGAACTATTACTCCCTGGGAAGTCCAAGACCCCTCCCCTCTGGTCACTGATCCATCAGTGTCCACAATAATACGTGGCAAGTGTCCTCACTCTTAACCCTTAATTCAAAGCCATCTACTCCATTCCCAACTTCTTTCCTGCCCCCTGTAAATCTCTCCATAGACCTCAAGTCTTGTCCCCTGCATAGCCACAGCCTCATGCAGAGCCCGGGCCCTCTGCTCTGCACCCTAATGAGGTTCCTTCATGTTCAGGCCCAAATTTATTCCAGGAAGTGCTTGGGGAAAGGGAAGTGCCCTCTGCCTGGGTTGTGTATGACCTGACTTCGCAGGTCCCCACTGCTGTCTCTGCAATCAGGTCCCTGAAGGCCAGACTGTGTCCCTTTCCTTCCGAGTATTTGACCTGGAGCTACACCCTGCCTGTCGTTATGATGCTCTGGAGGTCTTTGCTGGAGCTGGAACCTCGGGCCAGCGGCTCGGACGCTTCTGTGGGACCTTCCGGCCAGCACCAATAGTGGCCCCAGGCAACCAGGTGACCCTGAAGATGACAGCAGATGAGGGTACAGGAGGACGAGGCTTCCTGCTCTGGTACAGCGGGCGGGCCACCTCGAGCACTGGTGAGACGTTCCTCACCTTCTCCTTCCCTTTCTCCTGGTCCCACCCTGGCAAGGCCCCGCCCTCAGCCTTAACCTTCACCCCAAGATCCTAGGTCCCCATTGCCTCCCTTTCCCTTTTTCCTCACTAACTGCCCCTCCAGTCCCTCCTCCCCATCTTCTCTCCCCTCTCCCGCTCCCGCCACCCCCCTCTTCCAGGCCCCACCCCAGGCGCGAGGCGGAAATGGGTCACCGACCCGCGGGTGGAATGGGCGGCCTGGGGTTACTGGGACGGTGAGTAACTGCCCGCCCCCGTCCGCAATCGGGCTCCCTCTGACTGGCGTGAGGGGCACCCCTGGGAAGGGGGACCAGGTTCCTCCAACCCAGAGCCTCCTACACCCAGCCCGGGGCTCCCGATTGCGGTCCCATCAGCTCCTCCTGGCGGCAGAAGTCTCCCCTAACATATTTAAGACCTCCCATAGGGGCTTAAACCCCAATTTGAGGTGATCCTCACAACGTGGGGACTCTCGAGCCTGCAAAGGGTACTTCTCTGCCTGGTAGAGGAGATGGGATCTAACAGGGGAAGAGGAACGGTGGCAGCGGGTCAGGGGGAGGGGCATTAAGGGGCGTGTCCAACCAATTCCTCCTCCCCCTTCCACCACCTGCCTGGGTGCCCGGAGGTCCTGCGCCTTGCTCTTCCTCTGCTAACCTACCCACCGTTTCCTTCCCCCTCATCTCTTCTCACCCCTCATCCTGAGACCCCGATATCCGACCTTCCTGCACGAGCTCCCAGCTTAGAGCTTTTCTCAAGCTGACCGAGGATCTCCGCTACCCCCACCCTACTCCTCTCTCCCCTCCCCAGAGCACCAATTTTGCGGGGGGCGGCTGGAAAAGGCCCAGGGAACACTGACCACGCCCAACTGGCCCGAGTCTGATTACCCCCCGGGCATCAGCTGTTCCTGGCACATCATCGCACCCCCAAACCAGGTACCGACCCCCTGCTGGGACTGCCCTCCGGACTTGAGCAGTGTCCTCCAGCATGCAGCTAGCAAAGATTTATTGAACATCTACTATGTCCTAAGCACTGAGCTTGCGCTGGTGGGAAGCAAAAACAGACCCAACCTGCTTGCATGTAAACAAAAATGTAAAATTATACCTATGATCAGTGAAGTAGTATCTGATGCTGATAAACTTGGGGGTGGTGGTGATGGTGAGGTGGAAGAGGTGGGGGGGAAGGTAGAGGAGGTGGAGGAGGTGGATTTGGGGTCTATTCCTTGAGAATGAGCCTCGACTTGATCTTGCCCATTATGGCGGAGGACACCACTTCAGGATTCCTGTGTATGTAATCTTCTGAGCTGTGGTATGAAAACATTAAGAGGAGGATGCGAAGGAGGTGAGAGGGAGGCTACTGTAAACATCCCCAAAGGAAGTGAGAGATGCCAAGTAGCCTCTGCCCTGTGCGCTGCCATTAGGTGATCTCGCTGACCTTCGGGAAGTTTGACGTGGAGCCAGACACCTACTGCCGCTATGACTCGGTCAGTGTGTTCAACGGAGCCGTGAGTGACGACGCCAAGAGGCTGGGGAAGTTCTGCGGAGACACAGCCCCGGGGTGAGGGGACAGGTCCTGGGTGGGTGCAGGTCAGGGTTTCTCCACCTCCTCAGGAATCTGACCGCTGGCTGCTGTTGGGATGGGAGGGGCTTAGCTGAAGAGGTGGGATCTGAACCCATGAGCTCCAAACCAGTGGGTGGAGCAGGTAGGGTACTAGGCCTGTATCAGTCCTGTGGACCTTGGATACAGAGGCTATTGGGGCCTAAGCAAATGGGAAGCTAATGTAGCCAACTTGGGGGCGGGCGCCTGGGTAGAGGCAAGGTGCAGGCCCTTTTGACACCTCCCACAATGCCCTGCTGCCACCTGCAGTCCCATCTCCTCCGAAGGGAATGAGCTCCTCGTCCAGTTCGTCTCGGACCTTAGCGTCACTGCCGATGGATTCTCAGCCTCCTACAGGACCCTGCCGAGGGGTGCCGTCAAAGAAGGGCCGGCTCAGAGCCCGGGAGAGGATGCCCGGCCAGGTCCCCCACTCCTTGGCCCAGGCCCCAAGCCAGGAGCCCCGCCCAAAGTCAAGCTGGAAACCCCCCCTGCGGAGAAACCAAAAGCCTCACCTGAGGTCCAGGCAGCTCCTGTGAACCCTAGTGAGTCTGAGAGTCTGAGAAGGGGGAGGAAGAGGATGCTGATCGAGTTCATTCCTGGGCTCTCGCTCGCTCATTCATTCATGCATTCATTCATACAACACTCATGGTGCCACCTCTGTGCTAGTAATGGTTGGTACTGGGTACTGAGACCCAACACTGGATAGAACTTTGAACAAAATCAAATCAATGAGGCTGTTATGGGGAAATAGATCACCTTCCACAAAAAATGTCCCCCTCCTCCTCCTAGATGCACCCAGTGTCACCTGCCCAAAACAGTGCCGGCGGACAGGCACCTTGCAGAGCAACTTCTGTACCAGCTCTCTGGGTAAGAAGCCTCATTCACATGCTCTGCTCTTGCAAATCTTCTAACTTCCCATCCTGTCCCCAAAATACCCTCCCCCTTTGGTTTTAGCCTTGCCCTGGCCTCCTGTCTCCTCATCTCTCACCCTCACTTTCCCACAGTGGTGACGGCAACAGTGAAGTCCATGGTTCGGGGCCCAGGAGAGGGCCTTACTGTCACTGTCAGTCTCATTGGTGCTTACAAAACTGGAGGCCTGGACCTGCCCTCTGCACCCACTGATACCTCCTTGAAGTTTTATGTGCCTTGCAAGCAGTGCCCCCCTATGAAGAAAGGTAACAGGGATGTGGAGGAGAAGGGTACTTAGCTTCATGGAAATGAGAGAGGTAGTAAAATATAAGGGGCTCAGACGAGGAGGCATATCTTTAAGGTATATAACGTGAGCTCTCAATCTTTCCCTTCCCTCTCCCAGGAACCAGTTATCTGATGATGGGCCAGGTGGAAGAGAACAGAGGTCCTATCCTTCCTCCAGATAGCTTTGTGGTTCTCTACCGACCCAACCAGGATCAGATCCTCACCAATCTCAGCAAGAGGAAGTGCCCCTCCCAGCCTGTTCGGGCTGCTAGGTCCCAAGCCTGAAATCCAGGCCAGCCTTAGCCATTGGCCCTAGGGATCCACTTTTTATCCAAATAAATATTCCATGACTGAGGAAAGGGTCACATATTCATCTTTATGGTTTTGGTGCCCATCTTGGGAATTTCTTTTCTTTCATTCAATAAACTCAACAGACATTATATGGAATCTTTTAAGAGCCCAAGTTGGATCTTGTCACCCCTTTGCTAAATACTCCCCATATTCTCCACACACATGCAAACACATACACAATGGTAACTATAGTGTGTCCCCCAAAAAATGTATATACACACTTTGAATAATTATAAAGCCAGTGTTTATTAAAATACATTTTGTTTTTAAAACTGAGCTATCAGCTTATAAAGTATATATACACTTTTGGGGACATGCTGTCTTTAGAGATGATGGATATATAAATGAGTTTGATTGTGGTAATCTTTTCACAGTGTATACAAATCATAAGTTTAGACCTTAAATATATACAGTTTTTATGTCAAAGATATGTCAAGGCTGTTAAAAAGAAAATCTAAACACTCCTACAGTTTTTCATCAATCTCAAAATAAAATCCAAAGTCCTACTGTGGGCTCAAAGGTTCTGAGTCTTCTGCATCCTTCATTCTCCCTCACTCTCATCTCCAATTATTGTCTTCCTTAAAATCTCAGCTCAAAGTTCATTCTAGTCAGTCATGTGTTCATTCCAAATGGCAGGCATTAGCCCTGGCCGGGTGGCTCAGTTGGTTAGAACATCCTCCCAGTATGCCAAAGTTGCGGGTTTGATCCCCAGTCAGGAAACATACAAGAATCAACCACTGAATGCAGAAATAAGTTCTAATAACAAATTGATGTTTCTCTCAAGTCAATAAAGACAAAACAAATGGCAGGCACTGTTTTAGACACCAACGGTACAACAAAAAGTCCCTGTCTTTGTGAAACAGAGATAAGTTGTAAAATAAACATAAAGACAAGTAACTCTATGAGTGCTAATGAAGAAAACATCATGGCCTGGGAAAGACTGTTCACCTTGCTGAGATTTCCTTGTTTGTAAGAGTTGAATATATGGAATGGTAATGTATGTAGCAATAATAAGTGGTAGGGTTGGTAAATCTTAATTCCCTGTGTAAATGTGATTTCCGAATCCATGCAGAAAGGAGAGAATCAGGAGCGGAACCCAGGGCTGAGACTTGAGTCCAACTGGGAGCAGCCTCCAACTGTGGGAAACGGCTTTGGTGGCCGCAGAGGCTTCCAGGAGAGGCTAGGATTGTGCAGTGGAGAGAGAGGGGGCATCTTTATGGGATGGGGTTCTCGCGATCTGCCGGCCTCAGAGTGGGGAGGAGGGAACAAAGGCCGTCCGGGTCTCCCAGAGTAACTGCACGGATAGAATTCTAGACAGACGTAATTTCCCGACACTAGAATCTAGTCAAGCCCCTCGGTAAACGCACCAATCGGCGTGTATGTATGGCGGAAACGAAGCCGCTCTGGCCAGTGACAGGAGCCGTGTGGCGGAAGTACCCCACGTCCCCGGGGGCAGGTGGCAGCCACGGTCTGCTCACAGATTGACTGACAGGTGCTGGAACCAGAAGGTGAGCCTCGTAGCGAAGCTCCAGGAAGCGCGGCCCGAGCGCAGGGAGGGGTCGGAGGCACAGACACCACAGACTCAGGTCTCTGCGGGGCAGGCGGGAAGGCAGCTCCGGAGGAGACCGCGAGGCCGGCGGAGTGTGGCCCACGCTGGGGCGGACTCCGGCCGCCCGGAAGGGGCGGGGCTAGCGGATTCGGCTTTGGGAGGCTTGGAGTCCGGCCTAGAGCCCGGGCCCGCGCTCGGGAGCCGAAAGGGGCCGGGTTTGCCGGGTGGGCGTGCCCCTCGAGGTGGGTCTTGGAGGCGGGGCCTCGGGGGTCGGGGTGAAGCTGGAAAAGCCGCGTGTCGGAAGCTGGTTCTGCTCGAGTTCGAAGGCGGCGGTGGCTCTGGCGGCGGCGGTGGCTCTGGCGGCGGCGGTGGCCCTGGCGGCGGCGGCGGCGGCGCTGGCCTCGGCCTCAGCCCAGGCCGGACCCACAGTTTCGTCCGTTCGTTTTTGCCCCTCTCGCCCCCAGGCTCTAGATTCCAGGCCCTGTCCCCCGAGCTCAGCCCTCGGATGTCCCACTGCCTAGAGCCTTCATGCGCCGCGGGGCGCCCCAGGACCAGGAGCTGGGGGGTCCCGGGGCGCCGGGGCGCGAGTCTCGGGGTGCCCCTCCTCCCTGGGGACCTGTCATCCCGGTCCTCGTCTTTCCCCCCGACTTAGTGTTCAGGGCGGACCAACGGAGTGGACTCAGGCAGCTGCTGACCCTCTATAACCCCACGGGAGCCGCGCTTCGCTTCCGAGGTGAAGGGGTGGGCGCCTCACGCCAGGGGTCTGGGGGTTGGTGGTAGGACATTGGGGGTGTCAACGTAAGGAACGTGCAAACCTGTAGAGGATTTTTGTGTTTATTTGAGCCAAACTGTCGACAATTGCTGGGAAACAAAAATCTCAACGGATGGAGATAATGCTCTAGAAAATGGCAGTTTTGCATCTTTTTTATACATTATAATCAAGAGAGAAGACGCTAGCGGATTACATGATATCCATTGGTGATAGATTAGGGAGGTGGGGGAAAGCAAATTGGGGAAACCTCTGGGATTGGATGAAAAGTAAAATGATAGACGCGTACATCTTTTACATAAGTGGGTACGGGATAGTTAACAGTGAATAATTAACATGTTAATCATAGCAACGAGGATTTATAGTCTTAGCTCTGGTACATTGGTTGTGCCCTGAGGGGTCTGGGAAAAGGGAAGTTACCCTCATACTCCAGAGGAATGTTACCTTAAATTCAAAAGGCAATAGACAGGCTTAGTTAAGGTAAAGATGGACTTTTGTTAGGGAAGATTTCACCTAGCACATGACTTTCTGCCCTAACGGCTTTTAGTTAAAAAGTTTAACTTCAAACTTAACTTACTTTAGGTTTCTGAGTTTGCGAGGCCGCCAAGTAGGCCTTCCCTGATCTTGGCAGGTTAGTATGTGGTTCCTTTTCGTCCACATGGTCAGATGGCCAGCCTTGGTGGACTAGAAGAGTCACGTCTAGGCCAAGGGGTAAAAGGCAAGGGGGACTCTATTGTCCCTTAGTGGGAAAGGTTTGTGTATGGTTTCAGAAGCAAGAGTCAGTCTCTCTGTGCTTGTATCCCTCAGTCCTGTGCACAGCACCTGCCAAGTACACAGTGTTTGACGCAGAAGGATATGTGAAGCCTCAGTCCTGCATTGACATGTAAGTTGGGAGGGTGGAGAAGCCAAAGGTTGCTGCTACCTTTCTCTGAGTAACTGAGCTGGGGTGGGGAGTGTCCAGCCCTAGGGCAGTATAAGGCCCGAAAAATCATTTGGTTTGTCCCTGCCAAGGCAACCACAGGCAGGACTCAGAATTCAATAAATCTAGGAGCTTTTTTTCATAGCAACATAAATTTATATTAAGCGAATGATGTTATAAATACCCAAATGGCCCTTGGCAGAAGAAAGATTCCAACTCCTGGTCTAAGATCTCAGACCTGGTCCTCTTCAACTTCTTTCCCAACCCTCTGCCCATAACCCAGTGGGAAAGTTTCCTGGGAGCGTGGGCCTGGATCTCTGTGGTTCATTGCCTATCACTCACTTCCTCTCAATCGGCCTCTCTCCCATCTTGGGACCAGTGTGATTCGCCACGTGGCCCCCATTGCCAGCCACTATGATGTCCAGGACCGCTTCCGCATTGAGCTGTTTGAGGAGGGAGCCGAGGTCCGAGTATTGGGGCGCAAGGACATCACCTCGGTTTTGAGGGCCCCAGACTACCCCCTCGAACTTCAGGGACAGCCTGACTCAATGCCACACTCCGGGCCTCCTTCCTGGACAGCACCACCCACAACCAGACACCTCCCTGAAAGTGAGTTGGAGGATGGGAATTTTTGAGTTCTGTAGAGAGGGAAGACCTAACGTTACTCTAGAGATGAGCTTGGTTGGAGTTGCAGAGGTCTTCAGGTTTAGTTTATTGGCTTTTTGTGGAAATGTTCCTAGGAGTTGGGATTTTATATTACACTAAAGGCCTAGTGTACAAATTCCTGCACCAGTGGGGTCCCTCAGCCTGGCCTGCGGGATCAGGCCTAAAGTGACTCTCTGACATCGCCCAAACAGTACCAGATTACGAGAGGGTGAAGGTGCATGATTGTGGGGGAAGGATGTGGGAGGCTGGCCAGCCAGGGAGGGACCCGGGGAGGGCTCCAGGGCATGTCAGCCTGTCTTGCTGGTCTTGCTCAGTTCCGATTGGCCAGACCCCAGCAGCAAGGTAACTTACAGGTCAGAGCGTCTGCCCCCTAGTGGTCAGTGTATGTCATAGTGAGTGGTTGAGTGGCCTTAGCATATCATTAGCATATTACATTTTGATTGGTTGTATGGCTGACCAGACACTTAGCATATTAGTCTTTGATTATATAGGATTAGGGAACAAACATTTTGCAGTGTACCTGGTTTCTGGCTTCTATACTTAGATGGGAAAATTCTTCCTTAACTTTAACTTCAATACTTTCTATTATATGCCAGCTCAGTTTGGTTCCATAAGAAACCTGTACTGAGCAATTATGCCACACCAAGTTATATGCTGGGTCTGGGAAAAGGAGTTTTCTGCCTAACAGACAGTTACACAGAAACCAATAATAAGGCAGAGTGAAGAGAAAAGAAAAAAATTGCTGAGGGACCAGAGGAGAGAGGGATTCTTGTGGCTGTGGGGACAGAGGCTTTAGAGAGGAGAAGACACTTGCATTGTGTGCTTCTGAAGGGCAATAAAAAGTGGATCCACCTTTTGTCTTCAGTCTCCTCCCAGGAGGAACTTGGGTTGGGGAGGAGTTGGGTCTGGAGCTTCTGACAAGCCTTGTTTCCCAGAATCCCACCCACAACTGGCCACCAGCTCCTTCCTCCTGTTCTTGCTGACCGGCATAGTCTCGGTGGCCTTCCTGCTGCTCCCACTCCAGGATGAACTTGGCAGCCAGCTGCCCCAAATCCTGCATGTCTCCCTGGGACAAAAGTTGGCGGCAGCCTACATCTTGGGTGAGCACAGTAGTGGTGAGGGGATCTGAGCCCCAGAGAAAGAGGGGTAGGGGTTGGGAAGAGGGCTCCCAGAGCTCCAGAGCTACTCATTATTTCTTGCTCTTTATTACTTCCCTCTCCAGGCCTCCTTACCATGGTCTTTCTCCGGACCTGAGTCCCCTGCTCAAGCTCCACCCCCTTCCCTGTGCAGGGATGTGGACACAAGACAGCCACTGTGATGCTCATACTTTGCCTGAACTCCTACTCCCTTCTTCTTCCTGCCACTCCCTCCATCTCTGACAAAAAATACCCAGGGATTTGTGTTCATTTTCCAAGTTAAATAAAATAAATTTGCAAAATTAAACTGAGAGATGTAGGGAACATACCCCTTTCTCCATACTTCTTTTTCTCCAGTTCCTCCTACTCCCATTCCTAGGGACCCAGGTACCTGGGTCAGATTCCAGCAAGGATTAAGTCTCGGGGTTCTGGTTCTGGAGCACTAAAAAAATTATGACCTTGAGCAACTCCTTCCATTTCTATGAGCTTCAGTTTCTGTCTCCTAAATGAGGATATTGAGAATGTTGATTCTCCCCCTCCTCCACCTCACCCTGTCCCTTTCTCTATATCCAATAGGTCTGTTTTGTTTTGTATATTCATTTGTTTTGATTTTTAGATTCAATATATGAAATACAATGTTTATCTTTGACTTATTCACTTAGTACAGTGCTTCCTGTGTCTATCCCTGTTGTCACAAATGGCAGGTTTCATTCTGTTATGGCTGAGTAATATCCCATTGTGTGTGTGTGTGTATGTGTGTGTGTGTGTATCACATCTTTTATCCATTCATTCATTTATTGATGGATTTCCATATCTTGGCTTTGGTAAAGAATGCCACAATGAACATAGGGATACATATATCTTTTCAAGTTATTGTTTTCATTTTCTCTAGATAAATACCCAGAAGTGGTATTGCTGGGCTGTATGGGAGCTCTATTTTTTAGGAATCTTCATACTTTTTGCATAGTGGCTGCACCAAGTTATAATGTCTGAGAAAGTTGATTTAAAAAAAAAATGAGTTTAGAGAAGAAGGGAGAAGGGAGAAGGGAAGAGAGAGAGAAAGAGATCAATGAAAGAAACATCAGTCAGCTGCTTCCTGTATGCCCTCTATTGGGCATTGAGCCTGCAAACCTGGCATGTGCCCTGACCAGGAATCAAACCCACAACCTCTTGGTGCATGGGACAATACTCAACCAACAGCCACACCAGCCCTGGTGAAAGTTGAGTTTTGAAATCCCCTTTAGCCCTTTAAAATAGGATCCTGTCCCTATGCCAACATACTTAAGCTAAAAAGAAACAAGAAATACCACCTGCTTTAGAGCTCTAGTCTCACTGTCTTGAGCATGGGGGCCTCTTGCCAGGGCTGCCTGGATACTTCCAATCCCCAGAATCATCTGCCTGTTTGTCTCTTTACCTTCTTTTATTTTGTCTCTTCCTTTGATTTCAACTTCTGTGGGTCAGAAACACTAAGGTTACTGAAGATGGGGAGAAATAGCATTGTCTGACATAAGTTTAAGTGAGCCACTCAAGAGACATGAAGCCATGGTCAAAAAATAAGATTCTTGCCAAGACCGGTTTGGCTCAGTGGATAGAGTGTCGGCTTGCGGACTGAAGGGTCCCAGGTTCGATTCCGGTTGGGGGCATGTACCTTGCTTGCAGGCACATCTCCACTGTGGGGTGTGCAGGAGGTGGCTGATGTATGTCTCTCTCTCATCGATGTTTCTGACTTTCTATCTCTCTCCCTTCCTCTCTGTAAAAAGTTAATAAAAAAATATATTAAAAAAATAAGATTCTTGAAAGACAAGCTTTAAACCCTCCTTAAGATGCATGGTGAGGGGATTACAGGGAAAAGGACATCCAGCATCACTCAGATTTGATTAAGCACAAAAAATCAGCAAGATAACGTTGAGATACAGTCTGTTATGCTCGTGGAAGACGATTATCAGTTGTTCTAGCTTTACTTTTGGGGCCTTGAAAGCTGCCCCACTGCCCAGGAAGTCTTGTTCCTCCCATACCCAGAACTGGCCCCAGTAGGGTGTGGCCCCACTAGTGTGCAGAGAATGGCTCTACAGCCTCTGTCAGGAAGTATGGGAAGGCTCTTGCCATGGCCCAGTAAAGCCCTCAACAAATTACATGTGATAACCATTCATATGGACTGCCAACCCCAGGTCCCCAAAATGCATTTTAGATATCACACACTAATGATCCTGCCTTGTTACCAGTGGGATTGGGAAGGCTTTCTAGGGCACAGCTATGAAGCAGCAGCTGTAGGAAAGGGAGGAACTTGGGAAATATACTTTTTTATTTAAGCAATTTTTTTTTTTTTAGAAAACACTACTTTTAG
Organism: Lasiurus borealis; assembly: GCA_004026805.1. Classification (NCBI taxonomy): domain Eukaryota; kingdom Metazoa; phylum Chordata; class Mammalia; order Chiroptera; family Vespertilionidae; genus Lasiurus; species Lasiurus borealis. Next base: position 21,880 of record PVJN01013737.1, read on the forward strand.
AAGTTGTAGTGTGTGTGCATTAGTTTTCTGTAGCTGCTCTAAGAATTTATCACTAATTTAGTGGCTTAAAACAATGCAAATTGCCCTGATTGCTGTGGCTCAGTTGGTTGAGCATCATTCCATGCACTGAAAGGTCACAGGTTCAATTTTCAATCAGGGGCACATGCCTGGGTTTAGGCAGCTGATCAGTGTGTCCTTCTCCTTTCCTCTCTCTCTAAAATACATACATACATACATACATACATACATACATTGAAAAAAACAATACAAATTAATTCTACAGTTCTGGGGATCTGAAATCCAAAATGTATCTTCTGGTGATAAAATCAAGATGTCAGCAGGGCTGCCTTTCTTCTGGAGGCACCAGAGGAAGATGTTTACTTGCCTTTTCTAGCTTTTAGAGGCTATTGCATTCCTTGGCTTGTGGCCCCTTCCTCCATCTTTCAAGCCAGTTATGGAAATAACAAATAATCATTGTTTTAAACCACTTTTTTAAAAAAAGCCAGAAGTGTAGTATTTTCAAATCTCTGACTGATCCCTATCTGTTATATCTCCTTTATATGTGATCTTCCTGCCTCCTTTTAAAAGGACCTTAATGATTATATTGTTCCCTGTTCCAATCAAGGATAACCTCCCTGTGTGTTAATTTGCTAGGGATGCCACAGCCTCAGTGGCTTAAACAGAAATTTATTATTCATAGTTGAGGCTGGAAGCCCAAGATAAAGGGATTGGCAGGTTTAGTTTCCTTTGAGGCCTCTTTCCTTGACTTGCAGACAATTGTCTGCCTTTCTTCCTTCCCTTCCTTCCTTCCTTCTTTCCTTCCTTCCTTCCTTCCTTCCTTCTTCTTTTTGTTTCTTTTAATATATATTTTATTGTTTTTTTACAGAGAGGAAGAGAGAGGGATAGAAAGTTAGAAACATCAATGAGAGACATCGGCCAGCTGCCTCCTGCACGTTCCCCACTGGGGATGCGCCTGCAACCAAGATACATGCCCTTGACCGGAATCGAACTCGGGACCCTTCAGTCCGCAGGCCAATGCTCTATCCACTGAGCCAAACGGTTTTGGCTCCTTCTTTTTTCTTTTTCTTTTTTTTATATTTTATTGATTTTTTTACAGAGAGGAAAGGAGAAGGATAGAGAGCCAGAAACATCGATGAGAGAGAGAGACATCGGCCAGCTGCCTCCTGCACGTTCCCCACTGGGGATGCCCCCGCAATCAAGATACATGCCCTTGACCAGAATCGAACCTGGGGCCTTTCAGTCCACAGACTGACGCTCTATCCATTGAGCCAAACTGGTTTTGGCTCCTTCTTCTTTTTGATAACCGCCTTCTTGCTATGTCGTCCGACAATCTTTCCTCTGTGTGTGCACATCTCTGGTCTTTCTATGTGTCCAGTTTCCTCCTCTTATAAGGATACCAATCAGATTGGCCATTGGTGATTAATGGCCTCATTTTAATCACCTCTTTAAAGGCCTTATTTTCAAATATAAATACATTGTGAGGCACTGGGTGTTAGAGTTTCAACATATAGGTTTGAGGGGCACATATTTTAGCCCATAACACTCCCCATCTCAAGATCCTCAATTTAATCACATCTGCAAAATCCTTTTTTGTTGTGTAAGGTAACATTCACTGTTTTGGTGGATTAGGACATGGACCTCTTTACCCAGCCCATTATTCTATCTACTATTGGGAACAAATGGACAAGATGAAGAATAGTTGAGAAGCCACTTGAAAGATTTTTTTCTGGACTGTGTGTCAGGGAAGCATATAATCAAGGAGGGTTCTGATCCTAGTTCAGTCTCCTGAAATCCCACCAAGTTAGTTCAGAGAGCTAAGGTGGGGAGGCGGGGGGAGGCAGTCTCATCATGGAGCCCAAGCCATAGACTAAGAGGCTTTCATATCCTGCATCCTGAGGAGCTGAATAGGACCTCTCACGCCATACTGGAAGTAAGAGAGGACTAAACATCCTGAGAGGTGGGCCCTGGGATTTCTGCAGGTGCCCTGAGAGTGAGAACCAAGGCCACAGCCTGCTGAAACCAAGATGAAAGGTAAAGTGGTGCCAGCAAGCCTTGTAATTCCCTACCCTCCTGCAGCTTCCAGTTCACAAGACAAAGGTTGGCCAAAGAGGACCTTGACAGGAGAATGGTCCCAGGCTGGGCCAATAATGGGTGTTTGCTGCAGTCTACCATGACGCCATGCTCTGAAGGTGGTCTTGTGTTTGGGTTTAATGCTTTGTGGTGGTTGTCTTGAAATTCTTTTTTTTAATTTAATAAATCTTTATTGTTCAGATTATTACAATTGTTACTCTCCCCCCCCAATAGCTCTCCTCCACCTAGTTCCCATCCCACCCTCTGTCCTTACCTCCCCACATTGTCTTCATCCATAGGTGAGTGATTTTTGTCCAGTCTCTTCCCACACCCCTTTCATCCCTTTCCCCTGAGAATTGTCAGTCCACTCCCTTTCTATGCCCCTGATTCTATTATATTCAACAGTTTATTCTGTTCATCAGATTTTTTATTCATTTGATTTTTATATTCACTTGTTGATAGATATGTATTTGTTGTTCATAATTTTTATCTTTACCTTTTTCTTCTTCTTCCTCTTCTTAAAGAGTACCTTTCAGCATTTCATATAATACTGGTTTGGTGTTGATGAACTCCTTTAGCTTTTTCTTATCTGTAAAGCTCTTTATCTGCCCTTCAATTCTGAATGATAGCTTTGCTGGGTAAAGTAATCTTGGTTGTAGGTTCTTGCTATTCATCACTTTGAATATTTCTTGCCACTCCCATCTGGCCTGCAGAGTTTCTGTTGAGAAATCAGCTGACAATTGTATGGGTGCTCCCTTGTAGGTAACTAACTGTTTTTCTCTTGCTGCTTTTAATATTCTTTCTTTGTCTTGGTATTTTAATTATGATGTGTCTTGGTGTGGTTCTCTTTGGATTCCTTTTGTTTGGGGTTCTGTGTGCTTTCTGGACTTACGTCTATTTCTTTCACCAGGTGGGGGAAATTTTCAGTCATTATTTCTTCAAATAGGTTTTCAGTATCTTGCTCTCTTCTTCTCTGGCACCCCTGTAATTCTGATGTTGGTACACTTGAAGTTGTCCCAGCAGCTCCTTACACTATCTTCAAATTTTTGGATTCCTTTTTCTTCTTGCTTTTCCCATTGAGTGTTTTCTGCTTCTTTGTATTTCAGATCTTTGACTTGATTCTTGTGTTCCTCTAGTCTGCTGTTAGGTCTCTGTATAATATTTTTTATTTCAGTCAATGTATGTTTAATTCCTAGGTGGTCCTTTTTCATATCCTTGAGCATCTCACTAAATTTATCGACCTTTTCTAGGAAATTCTTGAAAAACCTTGTAACTGTGGTTTTTAACTCTATATCCAGTGATTTGTTTTCCTTCATTTCTTTCATTTGTGATCTGTTTATTTGTCTCCACATTTTCGCTGCTTCCCTGAGTTGGCAGGTAGCTTTGTGTGCTAGGTGTTCTATATGGCCCAGTATCTCTGCCTCCCATTACCTGAGGTGGACTCTCTTTGGTGCACCTCTTTGTGGACTGTGTGTACAGCCTTGTTGTAGTTAAGTCTTGATTTTTGTTGGTATCACTGGGGGGAATTGACCTCCAAGCCAATTGGTTGTGAGGATCAGCTGTGTCTATACCAGGAGAACTTCTGTGCTGAGGTCAGCCTTATGATACAAGATTTGCAAAATTTAAAAAACCTCTGTGCTCAGTTTGGATGGGGCCAAGTCTTAGGGCTAAGCAGACAGCCTTGGTTTCCCATCAGCCAATGCCCTATGATTGGATTTCAGTATCCCTCAGTAATCGCTGCAGTCCTCTCTGGATGCACTTGTGCATGTGCCTCCAGACCTCTGCCTTTCACGGCTCCCCTGAGTTTTCATGCGCTCTGGGGACCCATATGAGTCTAGGTCCCCAGGGTCTTGCCCAAAACTGGGGTTCAGTGCAGTTGGAATTGGAGTTCAGTGTATTCGGGAGGTTCCATCTTCCTCCCATTAGAGAAAGCTAACAGCACACTCAGCAGTCAGTCTTCTCTGCATGTACTTGCATGTGCGCCTCCAGACCTCTGCCTTTTGCGTATCCCTTGAGTTTCCGTGCACTCCTTCCTTTTCCCCAACAGTCCAGATTTCCCCCGTATGAGTCTTGCCTGGAACTGGGGTTCAGTGCAGTCGGAACTGGAGTTCAATGCAGTCAGGAGTTTCCATCTCCTGCTAGAGGAAGCCAATCAGGCATTCTGCCATCCGCCCTCTCCATGCACGTGTCTCTATTCCTCAGCTTTTTGCAGCTCCTTTGAGTCTTTGTGAGCTCCTCTCTTTCCTTGTAGTTGTAGAATTTCCACTCAGCCAGCTTTCCTGTGGTTCTATGATGTCTGTTGTATCCTACCTGTAGTTTTGAAATTGTTGTACAAGGCAGCAGTTTAGATGTGCCACCATCTTAGTTTCTCCTGTCTTGAAATTCTTGATGATTCTACCTTTGAATTTATATTTTGGAAGTGCTGGAGTCCTGCTAGTTATTGACTGCTAGCTTTCTGCCCCTACTTGGCGATAGCTGTCACCCTCCTTCCCCAGCAGGAACTTGGGTATAGGCACAGGGAGGGTCCAGGTCTAGGTCAGGGTCAGGTTTGGGTACATTTGTGGGGTAGAACCCAAAGTGCCTATGGGCATCTGCCCCAGAGTATTTCCCTGTCTGAGGGTTCTGGACAGTAAACAGCAAATAACCACCATGACAGGTTGACAGTAGAAGAAAGAAAATGGCTTTGTTCTTGCTTTTTGAGCAAGAGGTCCTTCATTTTTGTTTTGCACCAGACCTTACAAAATATGGAGCTGTCCCTGGTCCCAGGAGAAGGTACAGAGCCAGCCTTCCACTTCATGGTGGTCTTTGGAGAAGACCACCTTATTTCCTTAGGCATTTTCCTTCTTTACATAATGAGACATCTGAGTTTTCCCAATGGAGATAGCATTCCCAGTGGCATCCTCCCTGTCCCCTTCTTCTCAATCCTTTCCTAGGTTTTAAATAAGGGATGATTGGGTGGGGTGAGAGTGAGGAAGCATAAAGGTGCTTACAAACAACAGATGCCCAGGTGGTTTATTGAATTTCAAACCTCAGCCCCTTCTACCACAGGCCACATGTTAGCCAAAGACATGGTCTCAGCCATCTCTCCCACCAAGAAAACTGGCCAGGTCTCCCAGAAACTTTCCAGAGTGGTCTCTAAGTATGGGGCGCCTGGCTTTTGAAAGGGAAGGGGCTGTGATTGATGGAACAGATGCTGCTATCTGATTAGCTGACAGTATGACCCTCCCTTTTGGAAGGCACAGCTCACCTAGTCCTACACTGTAGTGCCAAGGGTGTGTGGGTATTTTACACTGGGCCCCTAAGGAGACAGGAAGGGCTAATGAGAAATCAGTCAGCAATGAGAGGTGGTGCACAGTCACCCAGAAATCACTCAAGTGGGAAGAGCAGGAGCTCTCCACTGGAGGCAAGAGCATGTATCCATACCCTCAGAAGTTGTTATCTATGTTCCAGACATCTCCACTGAGTGCATTGGCAGCCCCCTGCAGCGTCCAGGTGAGCAGGGCCAATTGGCGACGAAATCGGCTTTCCTGGAAGCCCAGGGCAGGCGCCACCCCAGAGGTGGCAGCCCCTAGGGTCTCGGAACTGCTGGAGCGGAGCAGCCGCACGTGGTTGAGCAGGGCACCCAGCGTGTGATCTCCTTGGCCCAGGAAGATGTGTCGGAATGGGGAGTCGGCCGGTGACACATATTGGGACAGGAAGTAGTATTCCACCTGAACAGAGAGGGGGGCCAGGTCGAAGTTGGGGCTTGCCACCCCTCCCACCCCCCGCCCCTAGCGAGCTAAAACCTGAACAATTCCAAACCAAGATTGGAACCTAGTACTGGCTTAATAAATAGTATTGAGCAGCTTAAAGTTCCACCTCCCTTTGGTTACCCAATAAAGGAATGGCTACTCTGTGGTGTCACCAACAGCCGGGTAGATGTTCTCCCATTTTGGGTTGAATTCCTTTCTTTTTATCCCTTGAACCTCCAAGTCTGCATCTAGGTCTCCCCATTCACTTCCCTTCCCAAAGCCGCAGAGAACAGTCTATTATCCTGCCGTTTCTCACTTTCTCATATACCCCAGTCATATCGCCTCACCTCTGCCAATGTCTATAGTCCAGAGTCAAAGGTCAAGGGGACAGCCCAGGCCTAATGAAGTGCCTGACTCTGCCCTTACCACCCTCTGACTCAGATACTGTTTGTCTTTCCTGAGATGGCCTTGCTCCTACCCCAATTCTCCTCCCAACTCTCTGCCCGCCACTCTGGTTTCTTCTGTTCCCACCTGTGAGCTGGCCCAAGGTTTGGCCTCTACCTTCTGCTCTTCTCTACCTACAATCCAATGTTGTTTTTTCAATCCTGGTTGCATATTCAGATCACTAGGGGAAGATATTTAAATTACCATTGACCTGGGTGCCACCCCAACAAAATCAGAATCATACACTTTCAAAGGCCTCATTCATTCAAAGAGCTCGTCCATGCCCTTAAACTTCAACCAGGACTTTGTGGGGACAGTGACAATCCTGCCTTCTAGCCTTCTAGGTCTCCTCACAGGGGTAAGGGGCACCTGGACACAGCCTCACACACATGTGGACACCAACTTCTTCCAAAACCTGACCCTTGTACCCACATTCCTTTGTGAGCACTGTGGTCTTCCCCAGGTGCCAGGCTCTCAGCCTTGAAGGTGAGTGGGACTAGGGTGAGCACAGACTTTGGAGTAAGACTTCATGGTTTCTAATTTCAGTGCTATCATTTACTGAAATCTTGGATACATTATTTAGCCCATCTGAGCCTCAGTTTCTATGTGCGATACTAGCAACCTCACAGAATTTGGGGGAGTCCTGAGAAAGTAAAGTCACGGTATTTGGTAGCTCTCAATAAATGGCAGCTACTAGGATGATTCTTCTCTTTTCTCAACACTCAGTCTCTCCATTTTACTTCTAAATGTCACATCAGTCCAGTCCCCTCACCATAGGTGGCATATGCTGCCCTCTGTCACCCTCATTCAGAGCTCATTCATCATTAATATTCTCTTTTCAGGCCATTTACATTCTGGCCAAATCCTTCCTAAAATTCCACTTTGCTCACATCACCTTCCTGCTCAAATACCTTCCTAGTTTCCTTGATGCCCAGACCCTAAAAATTCAAAGTTCTTATTTTGGTATTCAGGATTCCCCATAGTTGGTTCTTAACTCACTGCTTGGTGCTCCTCTCCCCTCAGATTCTCCATGGAGCCTCTATGCACATTCTGCTGGCCCACACACCTCACAAGGAGAGCCCCATCTCACTGCTTCATCCTTATCCTGGGGATTTCCCTGAAACTTTTTTTTTGCACCAACACAAGTTCTGTCTGTTATTCAAGACCCCTGTCTTGGTCTGAACCCTGGGGTCAGCAAGCTTTTTATGCAAAAAACAAGTTAGTAAACATTTTAGGCTTCTCAGGCCATTCTGTTTCTGCAGCTACTCAACTTTGCTGCTTATAGCACAAAAGCAGCTGTAGACAATATGAAAACCAATCAGCATGGCTGCATTGCAATAAAACTTCATTTATAAAAACAGAAGGCAGCCCAAATTTGGCCTGTTGGCTGTAGTGTACCAAGCCCTGGTCTAGAGCCACAAAGTTCCCTGGGCTTGGCCAGCCCTGTATTGCAGGTTCTGAAGTCCTGAGTCTTCCTCTCCAGTCTGAGTCTGAATCTTTTGATCCCTTACATACTGATGTTTTTAGCCCTTGGGAGGAACCTTTGAGAGTGGAATAAGGCCGGTGTCTTTTTGTGTTCCTGGAGTCTGGCACATCAGGAGTTAAAGCAAGATCTAAGAATGAACTGTGCCCAATCTCTTGTCTCACTAAGGATCACATGTTTAGTGGAAGGGACAAAGAGAAGAGAAGAAGGAGAAATGAGAAACGGGGGAAAAGAAGAAGAGGATACTGCGGAGAGAGGATGATGAGAGAGAGACCAGGGAAAGGGACAAGTATGAAAGAGCAAGAGGGATAAATTTGTGAACAAAGAAGAAATGAGTGATGCCGAGGGAAATGAGCAGGAACCCAAGCAGGAAAAATGAATGGGGAAAGAAAACACAAACCTGCAAGGGGCAGACATGTTCTCCCAAAACTGTTCTGTGAACACTCTGGGTTCCCTGCTCATCCCACACTCAGTGAGGCTAGTCCTGCTTATGATACTGCCCTATAGACTTTTTCCCACTCTCACAGTCTCTACACATCCATTCCTGAGACAAAAGGTTGCCAGGTTGAATTCTTGGGTGAAGAAATGGAAGAGGAGGGGTTAGAAATGGGGATGGAGTGTGGGTTGCAAAGTATTAAAGCTAAGCAGGAGGGATGGAAGAGGGAATAAAATCTAGTATAACTTTCACATGACACCTCCTCCAAGTAGCCTTTCTAAGTTTCATGCATGTGTTGCCAGAAGGAAGAGAGCTCTTCACACCGAATTTCTTAAGCTTTTTTGTGCCTCCAGGGCCATAACCCTTTGCTCTTGTACTGTGGACCATTATGGACATGCTTTTTCCCTCCAGGGGGTTGGTTTGACAGTGGTCGGTGTGACATTGGGGGGGGGTTGTGGGTGGTAGGGTAGTGGGGGTGGTGGAGTGTCCCAGTCCTGCCATGTTGGCCAGGTGATTGTAGTCGAGGGACTGGCCCTCTCTGTCCATTTCAATATTAAGCAAGTCCTGCCTCAGTGGTCACTCCAGTCTGTCTGTTAGCAATGTGCGTCCAGGACTGAAAGAGTTCCCAGGACAGGGATTGAAGGGAGGTAGAGAGAGGGACAAGGAGAGGGAGGAGGGGACACAGGGCGAGGGAGCAGGCCCTCACCCGCATGATGCGCACGTTGTACATGCGTGTCAGCCTTTCATCACTCTCCTCTGAACTGTAGATCTCTTTCCGAAGCTTCTCTGCCGCTCGGATGTAATCCCCTCGTGCCGAGTACACCCACTGGAGGGTCAGCCCTCGGGCCTAAGGGCAGAGGTGCGGGCTGGGGCCAATAGCAGGAGCCAGGACCCAGCCTAGGATGGAGGTCAAGGGGCTGGGGGACAGGCCGGGCCTGGCAAGGGTGGGGAGGTATAATAGGGGGACAGAAAGCTGGGGTGTAAGAAGGGAGAGGGGAGACTTGTGTGGTTGAGGGGCGGGGGGTCAGGTACTGGGAAGTGGGAAGGGCAGGAGTAAAGGGGCCAAGGCGGAGGGTGGAGGAAGAAGCGACAAGATCCCTGGGCTGGTCAGTACTTTCAGGGGATATAGTGCCCCCCAACCCCAGAAGCCATGAGAGGGATTGGCATCTTGGACCTTGAGGTCCCCAGAGAATTCGTTGAGGCTGCCGATGTGCCTGAGGACCACGTCCCCGTAGCGGCCGAAGTCCAGGGGCAGCAGGTGGTCGTGGCTGAGCCGGATGAGGAGCTGCCCTGCAAACTGGGCCACAGCCTGGGCCACAGCTGGCAGGCGGCCCCGCAGCACCTTGTGCAGGTTCTCATATGTGTCGTCCTTCGTGTGCAGGAATGGGTACACCTGGCCGTCCTGCCGGGACAGGGGTTGCTGGCGCAGGCGCATGGTGCAGACAGGCCGAGAAGGCTGCTGCTCTGGGGCGGGGCGGGAGTCTCACCTCCACGAAGGAGAACTCGATGGCAGGGACCCCCGCAAAGGCAGTGAAGGAATAGGCACTACTATCCATGGGCAGTGGCTGGATTCTGGGGTTGAGGGGCAGGTTAGAATGCTCTGTAGGTTCATGCTTCTTCCACACCAACCCCAGCTTTCCTCCCTCCCATCTTGCCCTAACGTACACCTCTGCATCCCAGCTGTGATTGCTGAATGCCATCTGTTCATAAAGGGTCTGCCCGCTGTGATTAGGAGACTCCACCTGGGGGCAGGTTGGGGGCAAGGTCAGGCTCCAACCCCCTACCCCCACCCCAAGCTTCCCTCCATTCCCTGCTCCCGGCTAGACCCTTGCCTGCTTCAGGATGCTCTCAATCAGGCTAATGAGAAGGGGGCTGGTCTTGGCGTGGAACTTGTCATCCCCTGCAGAGAAGCAGGCCAAGCTCAGGACTTGGCCCCAAGGGCAGGGTGCACCTGAGAGGGTCCAGATGATGGCATTTCCCATGCTCACCCATCACGGCATTGTCCAGGCTCACATAGACCACGGCTTTGAGATGCAGCAGGCTAAGGTAGCCCTGTGGGGGAGGGTATGGAGTATGAAGTCTTTCCCTACTTCTCCCCACTGCATGGCTACCTGCCCAGGACCCCACATTACCTCTAGCCACTCTGTGGATCCCACACTCCCAAAGTCACCTCCATCCCAACTGATGAAGAGAAGACTTCTTCGAGGCTGGAAGCCTGGGGACAAAGTGGAGCGGGAGGATGGGCTCAATTGAGGACCAAGCAAAGACACCCTTCCCCCTTTGTCTGTCTCTGTCCTGGTCCCCTGGGGTCTCTCCTTCCCTCTCATCAAGTCCCTAACCCAGCCCTGAGTCTGCTCTGACTCAACTCTAACAGCGATGAAGAGAGTTTACATATGGAATCTCCTGTTTAATCTGCATTCAGATGCTGGACTGCTACTACTTTCATGTTTAGATGAGGAAATGGAGGTGTAGTCACTTGCCCAGGGCTGAGTGTGATATCCAGCAGGACATGAGTGGTTAGGTTTGGAGCCAAGTCTGAGTGGCCACCCTCCAGCCTATGCTGCTAATTGCCTCTCTGCCCTGTCCTGACTCAGGTCACAGCCCTGGCTGCCCAGCCCAGGCCCAGACCCTGACCTTACCATTGCTCACCATGGAGGAAAAGGTCCGCACCAGCTCCAGCAGTATGGCAGTCCCCACAGCAGACTTGGCTGCCCCAGGGCCCCACGCATCCCTCTGGGCCCCAATGACAACATAGTGATCTGTGGAAGGAGATGTTTAGAGTCCACCTCTCACATTGGCAGTACCCAGAGGCTTCTCCCTCCACCCTGGGAAGACAGGTGCTCACAAGGCCTGACCATTTCCCAGGCCCCCAACCAGTTGATCTCAGCTCCTCAGATTTCTGCAACCCCTGCTGTCATTAAAGCGAGACCCCCTCCTCCACTGGCCCTGCCTGGGTGGCCAGCTTCTTCAGTGAGATGCCTGGGTCATTCCTGATTCCATTACCTCCTAGGTAAGCATGTCCTGCGGTTCACCAGGTTTCCCCTGTTCAAATTCTCTGCCCAAGACAGTATCCTCATCTGAGCTTCATCACAGGCCTCCCTGTGTCACTCCCTTGGTGCTTATTGGCACTGACTCTTCTTCCCAAGTTGCTCTGGTGACTCCAGTCTTCAGCTCAAGAGCCCACCTTGATTCCCCACTGCTATCCATATCTAGTTATGCTTCAGAGGCTCATCTACCTAATTGGACCTCCCTTTCATGCTATAACATCCGTCAACTGATGCTTGTTCATCTCGTGTGAGACAACTCACTACTACACAAAATGACCCGTTCTGTCTATGGGCATGTTGGACCATGAAGTCTCACTGCTACCCTCCGCGGTCCCAGTTCAGCTGCAACTTGCCACACTGCCTCCCTGCAAACCCTTGCTGCACCCTCCACTTCAGCCAATGCCTCCTCCCTCCTCTGGACACCACTCTGGCCCACTCTCCAAAGCTTCCTGCTCCAGCCCCATCTCTGGTCAGGATTTATAAGCAGCTCCTCTCCCAAAGGCTGGGCAAGCAAGCACACCTGGCTCTGATCGGCCCTCGATGCAGCCAAAGATGTTGCTGATGGGGGTGGAAGCCCTGCGGTTGTTGACCCCTAGGTGCAGGCCTGGCCCAGGGCCCAGGCGATAAGGGGAACCGGAGAGCTGCCCCTGCCATTCTTGTGGGGCCACAGGACCTGCAAGCTTCCTGGAGAGGGATGGGGCAGAAAGAGTTGGGAGTAGCAGAGAGGTTCAGGCTATAAAAGAACCTAAATCCTAGTCTTCACTCTTCCTCTCCCTTCCGTCTTCTGGCTTCCTGCTCTCTGCCTCTGCACCCTGACTGAGAGGACAAGCCAGCCAGGGCTGCCTTGGACAGTTGTGCAGGCTGTGTCCTGCCCAAGGGTGCCTCGTGGAGGTGGGTGTGATATCCAGCAGGAGCTCCTCTCTCTAAACGGTGGACCCTGGCACGAGACAGTGCCCTCCCGGAAGAACCATCTTTTTCTAGTTCACCCACAGGCACCATACTGGCTAGCGGCAGCCTACCTCTCCCTGCCTCCTCTCCTGGTTCTCACCACCTGGTTCCCACAGGCCCCTCACCTCAGCAGGAGGGAGGCGATGTCTGCACTGATGGGCTGGGCCTGGATGCTTGGAAGGCCCGAGGACTGTACTGGAGGGAACTGGGTTTGATTGAAGGAAGGAAAGCCAGGCGTGTAGGGGTCCCCAGTCCCCAGGTGCACCTGTGGGGTGAGGAGTGCCCATTCTGAAACTGTGAGGTAGGCTCCCAAAAGGTGTGCCAGCTTCATCCTGGGCACGAAGGTGCAGCCCTGGGGCCCTAAGAAAGCACTGGTAACTCCCCCCAATACTTACATGTCCATACACAGCCCGGTTGCTGGACAGGCCTGGCTTGTGTGGGCCCTGGGGGAAGTCAGCTGGGTCGGGATATATGAGTACTCCTCCTGCCCCAAAGTCCTGGGCACTGGCCACCTGGAAAGGGGCGCGGGGGGTGCTAAAGGACCTTCTCACAAAGAAAACAGATTTATAAGGGTGGGAGAAGCAAGTAAAAGTGAAATGACACAGCCTTTGATCTGCAATTGTAGACCCACAGAGAGAGAGAGAGAGAGGCTGTGGGCACCTGGCCCTCATCTTTGTGCCCTCCCACCGTGCCTTGGCAGCCTCAGGCCCCGCAGCACCCCACATGCTCCCGTGTTTCTGTTCCCCATTCCGAACCTCCTGATTTTTGTTCCTCTCCAGCATTTTCTTACAACCCACTTGATTCTTTCTTTTCTCTCTCAGCCTCCCCGACGCTTCCCAGGTGCCGCTATCCGATTCTGGCGCCCCCCAGCCTGCACCCGCCCCGCTGCGCTCCATCCCACCACCACCCTCCGGGGACCCTCACCTTCTGCGCAAAGCTGGTCACCCCCAAGCGCACCAGCAGGAGGCGCCCGGCCGGCTCCACACCCCTGGTCCGCAGGTGCTGCAGGTCCTCTGGCCGCCCGTAGTGGGCGTACACCAGCTCCCCCTGAGGGTGCGAGGGCGTCAGGCGCGCGCTCACCGGCCCCCCCGCCGCCACGAGGGGAGGGGGCGGGGCGGGAGGCGCTCACCGTGGCGTTGCCGGTGGCGCTGTAGGGGCAGTAGACGTCCGGGTCCTCTAGCGGCAGCCGTTCCCCGAGCTTCCCGGCTGCATCGACCCAGTGCAGGGTGTTGGGGTGAGTCCTGAGGAGTTGGGATGGTGAGCGTCCCCCATCCCACACGCGCCCTCCCCCTCCCTCACCGCCGCGCCCCTCAACCCGCACGCCCTCACCGGTCTGGGTACTGCAGCCCCACGTAGTGCGTGTCTGTCCACACGTGGTCCAGCTTCTGGCGCGAAAGTGCAGCGTGGATGTCCCGAGCAAGCGCGGCCATTCCAGCGGAGCCGGCAACCCTTTCCCTAAGGCTGGTTTGTCTGAGTGGGGAGAGGTGGGATTGGGGCACGGGAGGGGAGAGGGGCCCGGACCTTTGGGCTCCTGGAAGCGAGGAGGCAAGGGGTGGGCCTGGTTCCCAGGCAGTGAGGGGCTCCTACGGCCGACCCAGATGCTGCCATCACCACCCATCCCATCACCACCAGGACTGTGACCCAGCGTCTCCAGGGCCTCCTTATGCTTAAAGAGCTGGGGATTCTGCCCTCTATCCCTTAGGTTTTTCCTTGTTCAGGTCAAACCCCAACCTTCACACGTATGTGCTTTGCCCCTGGCATGAAAACACTTTTCTTCCAAAGGGCTAACCGGGCAGAGACAGGACCCTTCGTCCCCCTCACTCCCCACCTGGGCCTCATGGAGACACTGTACACCGAAGTTCCCGGTCCAACTGTGGAATCATCTGTCTCATTGGAGACCTCACCCTGTCTTCTTCCATAGTCACCACTCACCTAGCAAGCCTATGGTCACCGAACTCTCCCTGTTCTTCCATCTCACCTCCGCGTGGTCTCCCTGTCAATGGGCTCCACTGCCCTCTCCGTGGCAAACAAACCCTCTCTCGTCGGCATTACCACTGAACACCCCTTCTACACTTTGCCGTGGCAGAAACACTGCTCTCCCTTAGGACTCCTGAGGTGGCTCAGGTTCATGTACCACCTGGGCCTGGAGTGGAGGCTTTCTCTTGGCTCCACTGTTCACATTTCTGATCATTTCTCCTCTAGAAAAACGCTTCCCTTTGAAGCCCGTGCCCTCCAACTCTCCCATCCTCTGTCCCTCCTCACTGCTGTGGTTTTCAGCCAGGGTGCCACAAGAACCTTTAAAACATGCAATACCTGGCCCTAGCTGTTTTGGCTCAGTGTATAGAGTGTTGGCCTGTGGACTGAAAGGTCTCAGGTTCGATTTCAATCAGGAAAATGTGTCCTGGTTGCCGCTTGATCAGTGTGGGGCATGCAGGAGGCAGCCAATCAATGATTCCCTCTCATCATTGATGTTTCTATCTCTCTCTCCCCCTCTCTTCCTCTCTGAAATCAATAAAAATATTTAAAAATAACAAGAAAAAAAAAAAGAAAGAAAAGGGGACACACACTAGATTCCTGCACAGTAGTAAGAAACAATAAACTAGATATGCAAATCCAGGACCCCTTGGGGGGTGTCTGACTGCTGGCTTAGGCCAGAGATTGAAAGCACTGTTAGGTTAATAAAAATTATTAAAATTAAATCAATGTCACCTCTAGTCCAACCACCAGAGATTGAAAGCTAGAGATTGAAAGCACTGTTAGGTTAGAAAAAAATTATTAAAATTAAAAGCAGCCATGGCTGAAACCGGTTTGGCTCAATGGATAGAGCGGAGGCCTGAGGACTGGAAGGTCCCAGGTTTGATTCCGGTCAAGGGCATGTACCTTGGTTGCGGGCACATCTCCAGTAGGGGGCATGCAGGAGGCAGCTGATCAATGTCTCTCTCATTGATGTTTCTAACTCTCTATCTCTCTCCTTCCTCTCTGTAAAAAAATCAATAAAATATTATAAAAAGCAGCCCTGGCCAGTGTGGCTCAATTAATTGGTTGATGCCTCATCTAGTACACCAAAAGGTGGTGGGTTCGATTCATTGTTGGGGTACATATCCAGGTGTACAGGTTTGATCCCCAGTTGGGGCTCGTTCGAAAAGCAACCAATTGATGTTTCTCTCTCACATTAATATTTTCTCTCACTCTCCCTTCCTCTCTCCAATATCATTTTTTTTAAATTAAAAGCACACACTAGAGATTATTATATTTGAATAGTAAGTTTTAGAGTAATTTCTTTTTCACTTTCTTCTTTGTATTATTCCATGTTGAAATAATGAGCAAGTAGCATTTTATACATTGTTTTGAAAAAATCTACATATGCACATAAAACATGGTATATATGACAAGCCACATATAAGGCACACCTCTAACACATTAGATGAGGTACTTATGGATAAGGGGAGAAGGGAGGAATGCTCAGGGATAGGGAGAGAAAATTAAACAGAAAATCCTGTTCACTCTCATTGACCAATAAGAATACTGTACTATGGTCTCAGGGGTATGATCACCTCCATTCTTTGCACCTGACCTTCAAAAAATTCCTCACCCCAAATCTGATTATGATACTTCATTGTTTGAAACTTTGTAATTCTCATTCATTCCTTTTAGCGTAAAATCCAAGGAAGTTCATGTAGTCAGTGAGGCCCTGTTGCCTGAGCCACATCCACCTCAACAGCCACATGGACTTGCTTTTACTTTCCCCAATAGGCCACCATCTTCCTGGCTCACACCTTTTGCACGTGTTGTTCTTTGGCCTAAAATGCTTTCCACCTTCTCTTTGCCTGAGGACTAACTTGTCACTTCCTCAAGGGAATCTTCCCTGACCTTCAATCTAAATTAGGATCCCTGGTTTATAGTCATTCCTTCAAAGCCATGATCCTGGTATCAATTGTGCCATCATGAATGTGATTGTTACTTTAGTACTGATTTCCTCCAATAGACTGTAAGCTCTATGAGGGCATGATCTAGACTATTTTGTTCTCTGCTATATCACCTCCCGCTACTTAGCTCAGCACCTACCACATAGTAGGTGCTCAAAAATTTTTTGAATGAATTATTGAATGACATCATCAATGTCACCTCTAGTCCAACCACCAGTTTCCTTGGCCATACCCTGGATCTTGTTCATTACCTGGAAATCTATCTCCAGAATATTTTTCCATTAAGGAATTATCTACTTAAGTACCAGGCACTGTAGTACTGTGGTAGGTGCCTGAGACTCCAAGATAAATAGGACATAGTTTATCAGATAAGTCTTAAAAACTCCAGAATCTCACTTTCTCTCTCTGACTAGAGCTTTTCATTTTCCACCTCACTCCTTTACCCTCACTATACCTGCTCTTCAACCAGACTGTCCAATTTCTCCAAGCCTATCATCAGCTCCTGGTTTCCTTTCCCTTCCCCCATCCAACCTAAAGTCACTTCAATGCTTGCTACCCTCTTGCCTCCCTGCCCTTTGATGCCATTAACAACATGACACTCCACCCCAAGACCTGTTAAACCATCCATCTGCTCAGCCTATACCTTGACTGCCAATCAAGAAGATAAAAAAGCCCTTCATGTTGTTGATGCCACAGATTTTTTAAAGTATGTTCTTATTGATTTCAGAGAGGAAGGGAGAGGGAGAGAGAGATTGAAACATCAATCATGAGAGAGAATCATGGATTGTCTGCTTCGTACACACACCACACTGAGAGATCGAGCCCACAACCTGGGCATGTACCCTTGACAGGAACCAAATCCGAGCCCTTTCAGTCTGCAGGCTGACACTCTATCCACTGAGCCAAATTGGCTAGGGCGATGCCACAGATTTAAGGTCTTTCAGCAAGGCAGATTCAGTGATATCAGAGTGATCAAGTTCAGTGTTGCTCTCATGAAGGAAATATTTTAATACAGATTACTACATAAACATGATAACAGTTAAATGATCATCTCAGTGTATTCTGAAAAAATACTTGAAAAAATTCCATCACTGTTTCTCCTTTCTGATCATAAAAATCAAAACAAAAAACAACTCAGTAAGCTAAAAGTAGAAGGAAACTTTCTTAATTTTCTTTTAAAAAGCTTCCCTGAGCCGAAACTGGTTTGTTTGGCTCAGTGGATGGAGCGTCAGCCTGAGGACTGAAGGGTCCTAGGTTCCATTCCAGTCAAGGGCATGTACCCTGGTTGCGGGCACATCCCCAGTGTGGGGTGTGCAGGAGGCAGCTGATAGATGTTTCTCTCTCATTGATGTTTCTAGCTCTCTCCCTTTCCCTTCCTCTCTGTAAAAAAAAAAAATCAATAAAAAAAAAATATATATATATATATAAAAGCTTCCCAGAGTCTGCACATTTGTCACATTCAATGACAAAGTATTATAAAGACATTCCTGCCCTGGCTGGGTAGCTCAGTTGGTTGGATTGTTATCCTGATACACTAAGGTGTGGCTTCAATCCCTGGTCAGGGTACATGTACAAACAAGAGTTAACCAATGAATGTATAAATAAGTGAACAAAAAATAGATATTTCTCTCTCTCAAATCAATTTTTAAATATATATATATATATACGTATATATATATATATATATATATGCATCCCTATGAAAGTCAGGAAATAGGTAAGGATATCTACTGTCACCAATACCTCATGTCCTCTCCAATGCAATAAGAAATGAAAGAGAAATAAAAAGTATCAATATTGGAAAAGAAACTACACATCTTTCACTATTACAGCTTATATGATTTTGTACTTAAGACAACCCAGGAGAATCCATTGGTAAATGATTCCTGACCTAAAAGAGGGCTCTTGGTGGCCTGACCTGTGGACCTACCAGCAGGACAAAAAGCACACTGGCCTACTTGTGCTGTGCTGCAGGCCTACACACTCTGTGTCTGAGTGGTTTCTCTCATAATGTAGATGGGGGGATGGGCTGCTCCCACAAATGCATTTCCTTTCTTGTTTTTCTGATTGGATAAAACACCCCTCCTCAGATCTGCCAGAGCTGCACAAGTCAAAATCCGAGCTCCTCCGTGTGGCATTCAAGATTTTTGGGGGATTCTGCCCCACCTCATATCTGGACCCTTCTGTTCTTGTTCAGACAGTCAGCTCCAGCATCTCCCAAGTGTGCCACCCTGAGCCCCCTCTCTGCAGGTTCATCTCGGGAACTGCCCTCCCTCCTCTCAGCTCCAATGCCTGCCATCCTTCCCAGGACCACTGCACAGGGAGGCCAGAGAGGCAGGTGGAAGGACTCAGAAGGGAGACTGTGACGCCAGGGTCCTCGGAGAGGAGGAAAAGAGAAGACTGAGAGGGTGAGGGTTTTTGAGGGCCAGGATGATCCTTACCTGATGGTGTTCTCCAGGCTCCCCTCCCCCAGGTGCCGTAGGAACATGGCCTGGAGGTCACTCCAGTATAAGGTGCCTCGGTGGGAGTTCGGGCCCAGCTCATAGTTCACATCCTCGCTGACCACCAACACGTCGTTCCCACATGCCTGGCAGGACCCTCGGAAGGCCACATAGCCCAGAAGGAAGGCTGGCAAGTGGCAAGATGGAGATTCTCCTGTGCTCCCTCTGGACCCCAGAAGCTTCCCCCAGCCCAGACCCTTCACTGTGAGGGCAGAAGGATTCTCACCCCCAGTGAAGATCAGCAGGGCTGTCAGGACCAGGTAGGGAGCAGCCCTTCGTCCTGCTGCTGCCCAGAGTTCCAGGTTTTGCCGCCCTGCTTGAGAGCCCAGCGGCTCGGGGCCCCTCAGCTCCATGGGACAGAAGTGGCCTGGTGGCTTGGCCACTTCTTCCTCCTCTTCCTCTTCTTCCTCTGGGCACGCCTGCTGGGTGCCTTCCACATGCTTGTAGATGGTCTGAGAGGGTCGTGGGGACAACCTTTACTGTGGGGGTCAGGTGGGCATGAGATTGGGGAAAGAAGTATGAGGGGCAGGGAGAGACCTGGCAAAAATAGGGTCAGGGACTTTGGGGTGCCATGTGAGCACAAAGCAAGGAAGAGGGTCCTGAGAGTCAGGGTGGAGGGGAGAGATTGAAGGGGGAAGGGGAGGGGCCAGCCTTGGGGTTTGAGAGGGGGCTGGGGCCTGGACAGGAGGTCTAAGGTGAACCCAGGCCCCACTCGGTCTTACCGCTCCCTGGAGTAGACCCCAAAGCCGCTCCATGCTTGTGCCCCCTCCTGAGTCCTGCAGGCTGATCCCACCCCCAATGATAAACCGTTTGTGGGAGCCCTGTGAGGGCCCCTTATCAGTCCTAGCAGGTGGCCTGAGCGCTAGCATTTCTTGGCCCCCCCAAGGAGGGGGCACGGCCCTGGCCTCAATCCAATCTTCCAGACATGCCCCCCCCAGCCCAGGCTAGCAGAGGAGGGGTTGTACCCTCCCCCACCAAATCCTCCTACAGTCCCTGTCTAGTCCTCTTCCTACAAAACAATCAATTTTTGACCTGGGGCAGACTTTGGGGCAGACTTTGGCCTCCCAGTTCCCGTCAGGGGTGGGGGAGGGGTACTGATGGCTGGGGAGGGTGGAGAGATGGATTGCCTGCCCCCCTCTTGCTTTCGATCCTCCCAGTGTCCTGGGGACCCCTTCCTAGGTCCCCACTTTGAAAATCTCTGCCCCTCCTTACCTGGCTTGCAGGCCCAAAACCCAGGCTCTGTATCCTATTAGTTGCCCTCTCTGTCTGGATGCCTGCCCCCGTGGGATCCTAAGCTGAAGGTGCCACAGTGGTGTGACCTGGGGTTTGGTTTGGCTGTGTGGGTGTCTTGTCTCATGGGAATCAGGCTGGAATGCGGGTCTCAGGCTCCTAAGGATGCCCAGGAGGGAGGGGCATGAATGGTAGGTAGCACATGGTCAGGCAAGACCAGGGGTGCTCCAGGACGGGGGTCCCGGAGTCAGGGACCTGTGGGTCAAGGCCCACCAGGCATCAGTGGAAAGAGTCCTGGACGGGGGTGGGGGGTGGGAGGTAAGGGGGTGGAAGGGGTTATGGGGGTTACTGGGGAATAAGGACGCATAAGTGACACAGTAATCAATAAAGAAATAAGAAAGACAGAGTCCTGGCCACAGTGTGGGCAGAGCTAGGTGACCTTTGCTACTTCGTGGTGCTCTTCGGGCTCTCCGGCCTGTTTGGTGGCTAAAGGACTTGGGCCACACAGATTTTTACCTCTTTTTGGATCTGGGGACCCCAGGAATAATAATAATAATAAATACATCAGGGCCCAAACCGCTAAGCTTTACCCACAGTTCCCGGCAGGGGGCGCAGGCCCCCGAGCCTCGCGGAGGACCGACCCCAGGACAAGTTGCTCAGGGACAGCAGGGCCCGGGGACCTGGTGTGGGGCCCGCCCGTGGGAAGCCTCATTACTCCCCAGGCGGGAAGAGAAGTTGGGAGCTGCTGGGGCGCAGCAGTGCCCACTCTCCGCCCCATTCTCGTCACCGCCGAGCCCGGGGGAAAGACCCTCGCGGCGCCCAGGCTCTCACCTCCGCGGCGGGTCCGGCGCTGGGCACGGCCTCCTCCGGGCGCCGCCGCCGCCGCCCGCGCCGCCCCCCCCGCGCCCCGCCCCCCGGGCCGCCCTCTGACCCCGCCCTCGCCGGCCCTTCCCCGGCGGCGGGTCCTCTCCCGGCCCCCCTTCTCCCCCGGGGTGCTCGCCGGGAGGTCCCCCCCGGGTCGTGGATTCTCTTTCAGACCCGCGGCGTTTCCAGGGTGGCGCCTGCGGCTCGGCAGCCCGCAGACCTTGCGCCGGTGCGCACCGCGGGATCGGAGCGGAGGTAGGTGTGCACCCCGCCCCCCGCCAGCCCCCAGGCCCCCCATCCACGCCCCACCGCCAAGGAGGTCACAATTCATTTTTCTTAAAACATTTTTACTCCTTGAAACCTAGAAACATCCCAATCAATGAGGACGAGAGGGGCGGGGACGAAAAGGGGGCGATGGGGCGGGGGCGGAGTTGGGGTGCGTAGGGGTCTTCTCTGCGCTTGTTGGGGGGAGGCCTGCTGCGGGTCCGGGAGAGGAGCCCTCAGGGGCACTTCCGCTCCACGCACTGCTTCCCGCCTTCTTCGTACTCCTGCTTGGAGATCCACATCTGCTGGAAGGTGCCCTGGGTGCGGGGGACGACATCGGAGGTCAGCGAGGCCCTGAAGGAATGCGGGAGAGCGCTTCCCCACCTCCCACCAAGGCAGGCTCAGCCCCTCAAAAGCCTCTGCCTGGCCTCCCCCGCCCCTCATCCCACCTCCCTCCAGCAAGGACCTCCCTAACCCCCACTGGCCGCCAGCATCCCGCCAACCCCTTCATATTCTGGGGGCGAATACCCTCCTTCGTGCCTTTCAGTCATAATGTTGATTGATTCATTCATTCATTCAACAAGTATGAAATTTTGCATCCTCTGCCCTGGGCCAGGCGCTGTTTTTGAGCTGGTGATGGAATTTACAGCCCCCAGCACCCCCCCACACACACACATATACACACATACATGTATACGCATATTCCACCTCCACCAAGCATCCTAGCATTCACTCCATCAGGCCTTACAAAACTGGTCCAGTCTTCCTTCATTCCCAAGAAAAACATTTCACCATTCCTGCACCACCTGACTTGAGATGGAGCCTCTACTCTGGTGCTCCACCCCTATTGAAACTTGTCCCTGAGGGTCTCCTGCGCTGGGCATTTCAGACTATCTCTTCTCTTTGATGGTTGCTCTGTCTCTGTCTGAAAGTTACTGCCTGTGTCCATGATTCTGTCCCCTTTTCTCTCCTTGGCTCACAGAACAAGGCTTCCTGGACCAGCTCATCCACTCCCTTTTGACTTCTCATGAGCTAAAACCCACGCCTACCCCAATATTCCATTTCCCTTGCAGATTTCCATGCTGAGTAACAGAGCCAAATACTCAGCTGTCTTTTGGGTACCTTTTCTTGAGTGTCCCTCAGGACTTCAAACTCAACATGTCCACCACTGAGTTAATTATCTTCCCCCAGGTCTGGCCCAAACTTGTTTCTATAGTCTTTCTTGCTTCCTAGCACCGTCCAATAGAGCGGTCACTAGCCACATGTGGTTATTGAGCACTTGAAATGTGCCTAGTCTGAATTGAAATGTGTTCTATGTAAAATACACACCAGATATTGAAGGCAAAGTTTAGAAAAAAAGAATGTAAAATATCTCAATCATTTTTATATTGATCATGCATTGAAATTATACCTGGATATATTGGGTTAAATAAAATATATAGTCTTTAAACTTAATTTCACCTTACCCTTTGGACTCTTAAATATGGCTGTTGGAGATTTTTTTTTAAATTGCAAGTGTGACTCACATTATAGTCCTTTTGGGCCTCATCCTAGACCTTCTTCCCTCTTGCTTCTGGCATCTAAATAGTGTCCACATTCTGTCAAGCTCCCAAATCCACCTTCTAATATCTACTCCTTTTTCAAACTCCAATCATAGTAGAGACCACTGAGCCCAAGTGAGCTTCCTAAATTATAATTCGACTACCTACTGTGTCTGCTCGCTGCCTTTGGCCTTGCCTGCCTCTGCTCATGGTTCAAGCACCCTCTCTCCCTCTTTGCCTCCTGGGCTCTTACTCAATCTTTCCATCTCAGTTTGAATGCACCTTACAGGCCCTTCATGATCCCTGAACTGGATCAGGTCCTTCCTTAAAGGAATACCCTCACACTTTGTGAGGAGTTCTTGTTTAATGGTCTTGGACTTTAGACTGTCCTTGCTCATGGACTGTGTCAAGCTGTCTGTCTGTACACTTCCAGCACACAGGAAGCCCCAATAACGGTTTGTGGCTCACATGCTCAGCCCTGAGCTAACTTCATACTGTCAGCCTTCTGCCTTTCTGACCCTCCTTTCTGTCTCTCTGGGGGCTCCCCCTCTAGTGGATGTCCCCTCTGTGTGGCTGACACTTTCCAGGTGCAGTTTGCATCTCCAGCTCCCTGCTCAGTATCTTGCTTCTGCCCCTGCAGCAGGCCCAAGCTGAACTCTTCACCTACTGCCCCAGACCAACCTGCTTGCCTCCTTCTCTAACTGCCCCTTGTTCTTCACCCCCTCCTCACTACAGCCCATGACTCCAGGCCAATATAGCCTCCTTCCAAGCTTCCCTTGCGTCCAGCTCACACTGGATTCTTAGCCGTAGTCTTCTCAAACATGCCTGTGACTGTCACCTAGCCTCACCCAAACCTTCAGTGTCTCCTCTCACCCTGACACACAAAGCCACAGCAATCTCATCCCAACCAACCACTCCAGCTTCATGTCCCTCTACTCCCTGATTTGTGTCCTGTGGAATATTAACACTTGTGGGAGCATGACTGCCCTTTCTCAAAAATAAATGTTTGTTGAATGAATAAATGTCCCTTCCCCACAGTCAGAGCCAGGCCAGACCCCTTCCCACTTACGAGTGAGGCCAAGATGGAGCCTCCAATCCAGGGGCTGAATTTGCGCTCCATGGTGCTGTTGCTGGCAATGAGTTTCAGTCGCATGCTCTGGGGGAGAACAAGGGCTTGGGGAAGCAGGCACCTGGGTTCTGGGAAAGGACAGGGCTGGGGCTGGGGAAGACTAAGAAGCCACAGGGGAGAGGTTCTGGTCTGGTGGCCAGGACACTAGAGGTTTGGGAAGGAGGAAGGACTTGGTCCTGAAGAGCTAAATCAGGACTGGAGTCGAGGGCCCTAGCTGGGGGTGGGCTCCTACCGGTGGGGTCTTCTGGGAAAGCTCTCGATTGAGCCTGTCAGTGAAGCCCTGAAGCAGTGTGTTCCCACCAGTGACAATGACACTGCCATATAGGCCCTGAGAGCAGTGAGGAGGAGGAGTAAGCAGACAGGGAGCAACCCTTCCCTGTCTCCCCCCTTCTCCTGGGCCCCTTTGCCCAGCCGAAGGTTTGGGCCTCACCGGGCGAATGTCGATGTCACACATGCCGATGCTGGTGGTCACCACATGGCCCACACCTAACATGGTGTTCCCCGAGAGGCCCTGCAGAGAAAGGTGACCTGGGCTTTGCGCCTTCTGCCCCTTCTCCCCAGTCTCTTGTGACCCTTCCCAGCCTCCCCCACACCTCAGCATCTGGGGACCCCAGCCAGCCCCACAACAGTGCCCTCCAGCCAGCCCAACCTTGACATTGGAGGGATCAAACAGGCCCTCAGGGATGCGGAGCCGCTCAGCACCATAGTCTGTGTTGTAGCCATTGGGCATCTCATAATGCACAGTGGGCATCTGTGCAGCCACCCTGCCCAGAAAGGAGCGAGACTTTGTTTTAGATAATCACAAAGGACCACAGGACTCCCCTGAGCTCCAGGTCTGCCCTCTTTCCCACCCCCAGCTGTGGGCCCCACTCACTGCTCATCGTAGGGAGAGTCTGAGACCTGCAGCACAGAGGCCTGGAAGTCCTGGATCACCTCCTGAGAACCCAGGGAGTAGTGAGGGCTGGCCACCCCCCTCATACCTCCACAGCCCCCTCCCACCTGTGAGGCCTCTGTCCCTTTCTGTCTACTCATGGCAAGGACTAGCGGCTAGAGAAGGTGTTTCGGGGGATCGTCTCCAGTGTCTCACATTGCACATGTAGTTATGCCAAGACTTGGAAACCTGGGGTAGCTTCTCTTTCTTCTTCCAGTTTGGTGGGGCGCCCTCCCGTACGGGCTCCTGTGGAGGTACAGCCTATGAGCATCCTTCCTCATCTCATACTTGCCCAGCCCACCCTGACCGCACCTACATTCCCAGCACTCATTGGCTCTGTAGCTAACAGGCACTGGGCTCTCTGCTCCATGGCCCACAAATGTGTTCCCATCCCTGTTAGAGGAGGAATAGTGGGGAGAGCCGTTCCCACAAATTCCACCCATGCAATTGGTACAGCTGATCTGAAAGACCTGGGTCAGCAAAAGCTGAGGGAATAGGGAACACAGTGGGAGACCAGAACCTTAAGGAAACAAGCCTTTACTGAGCCATGTTCCAGAGGGTGGTCCAGGCAGACCCTTGCATGTAATATCTCATTTGAAACAGCAGCCTTATGTACTGTTCCACATTTCAGGGGAAGAAAATGGGGTTCAAGGAACTTCAGTCTCATGCTCTAGGTCACACAGCTTTTGCATGGTAGGAGCAGACTTTGGAACTAACCACAGAACTCACCACACTGGCCCTTCACATCATGCTATCAGCTGGCTGTGTGACCTAGGCCACATCCCTCGGCCTGTCTGAATCTGATGCCTTGATTGTAAATGGAGAAATTGGACCCAGGGTCCTCTGAGGGCCCTACTGCTCCTGCTCTTATATCTAATGAGACAATGGGTCAACAGACATAGGTGAGGGCCCAGGATGCCCCAAAGGCCCCACCTTGGCAGCAATCATATAGGGTGGGATGATGTCAATGGCCATTTCTTGAAAGAGCTCCCGGCACTGCATGGAGATGAAGTCCCCTGCCAGGGGTGACTTGACGATGCCTAGAAAGGGAGAGGTGTCAGAGCCTGGTCTCCCAAGGCACTCCCAACCTCTACTGAGACCCCACCTTGCTGCAGGACGTAGCCATCATGCACTGGAATGGCTGTGGTGTGGGTGGCCCCACTGTCCAGTACCAGGCCGGTGGAGCGTCCGTTTGCAAAGCTGGCATAGGACAGGTAGGTCAAAGAGATAGCAGCAGCAAATGAGGGGGCAGGAACCCAGGTCTGACCTCTGCTATGCTGAGGTACAGCCCATTCCCAGTCTGCAAACTTCTCCTTGTTTGTGACCCATCTGCCATAGGAAGGCTCCTGAGACAGCTGTCACTTTTCCCCTCTCTGAATCACAACACCTTCCTCTGTTTCTTCTTTCTGAGCTCCCAGCCTCTTTTTAGTTGTGGTTTGATGTCCTGTGAGCTCTTTGAATTTAGAAGCCATATTGCCTAGTGCATAGCACAGGATTCAATCAAGGCAAGTCCTTAAAAAGTAAACGTTGATTAGCTGTTTGGGAAGGAAACTCCTGTATTGTATATGCCTTCTTCTCTCCAGCCCCAGCCCCTCTTGGCCTAACTTTCTCTCTGCCCAACCTGATCCAAGAAATGGGGAAGTGGCTGCTGATCTGACCACCCAGGGTCCACAGGGGCTTATTGTACTAATGGGGTTCATGAGGTGTCTGCCCTTCCAAGACCTTATCTCCATAGATTCAAGCCTAACCCCTAGCTCAGCAGGCTGCACACCCTCTCTGGCCCTCCACCCAAGCAGAGCAGCTCAGCCCAGAGGATACGCGGTGAGCACAGCTGTCTTGCATAAGAAGAAGG
>PVJN01013738.1:0-48269 GCA_004026805.1 Lasiurus borealis
AAGAGGAAACTTAGCAAGCAGAGACTAAAAGAGGGAAACTTAGCAAGCAGAGACTAAAAGAGGAAACTTAGCAGGCAGAGACTAAAAGAGGGAAACTTAGCATGAAGAAACTAGAAGAGAGGGAAACTTAGCAAGAAGAAACTAGAAGAAAGGGGAAATTAGCAAGTAGAGACTAGAAGAGAGGGAAATTTAGCAAGCAGAGACTAAAAGAGGGAAACTTAGCAAGCAGAGACTAAAAGAGAGAAACTTAGCAAGCAGAGACTAAAAGAGGGAAACTTAGCAAGCAGAGACTAAAAGAGAGAAACTTAGCAAGCAGAGACTAAAAGAGAGGGAAAATTAGCATGAAGAAACTAGAAGAGAGGGAAACTTAGCAAGAAGAAACTAGAAGAAAGGGGAAATTAGCAAGTAGAGACTAGAAGAGAAGGAAACTTAGCAATGTTCAGCCTCAGCAATGTAAACCATAGGTGATTTCTATGACTTGTGATATTCTGATATAAACCTTGCAAGGTCAATTTCAACTGTATTACCTTCCCCTGAGCATCAGGCAGTGTTATTTTTAAAATACGTGAATAAACTCCAGCTCTGTGTCTTGCGATGTATGTAAGTGATGGCTAACATGCTTGGCCAGTACCAGCTGTCTGGTTCTCACATAAAACGTCATAAATCTGGCTTTGCAAACGTCTTGACACACACTGTGTTAGAGGTGTGATCTTCAAAACACACATCCGAATGAGGCTGTTCTTTTAAGGTCTACGTTTGCAAATCTAGATTTATGACGTTTCATGTGAGAACCAGACAGCTGGTACTGGCCAAGCATGTTAGCCATCACTAACATACCTCACAAGACACAGAACTGCAGTTCAGGGACCATTCCATCCACAAGCCAATGCTCTATGAACTTGGCTGGGGCTCCCCTGTATGTTAATGTTTATTCTGTTATGAAACATGACGCCCGATGCCATACATCGTTTACCGTAATGCGTGATAACTAGCAGCTGTGGTCTTTGACCGACTCCCTTTCCAGTTTTTTCCGGATCCTGCACACAGAACTCTCTGAGCATCTTCGCTATGCTGGGAGCGACATTGCGCCGCATCTTTTTTCTTTTTTCTTTTTGACAAGTAAGAAATCAGACCTCCCGTTCTGTCAACACCTTGTGGGCCTTGGCAGCCCCTGGGTTCCAGCCCTGGCTGGCCCCGTCCAGCCGTCGGAGCTGCTCCTTGGCAGCCGCTGGGCAGTGCTGCCAGCTCCCTGGGGAGTTCTAAGCTGACTTCAAAGAGAACGACAGTCCGGGGATTCCAGAAATACCCACAGGCCTCCGCTCTCCCCGTCCGCCGAGAAGCCGTGACCTAGAACCGTACACTCGAGGGAGTCAGCCTACTCTGTGGACCCAAATGCATGCCTGTCTTACAAAATCTGAGTTTGATAAAAAAAAAAAAAAATCCCGCACGCAGTCTTCGTGTCAGTAATAATGCTTCCAAATCAGCTAGGTAAGCCAAGTGTTTGTAGGATTTTCAGACTCATTATCTTATTTTTAGTTATTATTTATTTGTTGTTAATCCTCACCTGAAGATAGTTCTCCTTTG
Organism: Lasiurus borealis; assembly: GCA_004026805.1. Taxonomy (NCBI): domain Eukaryota; kingdom Metazoa; phylum Chordata; class Mammalia; order Chiroptera; family Vespertilionidae; genus Lasiurus; species Lasiurus borealis. The sequence goes on from PVJN01013738.1 coordinate 1,585, forward strand.
ATGTTTGGAGTGAGTGGAAGGGAGGGAGAGGGACAGGGAGAGAGAAACATCTATGTGAGAGAGACACATCCAGTGGTTGCCTCCTGAACATGCCCAATCAGAGCCAGGGATGGAGCCTTCAACCAAGACCCTTGCCCAGAATCGAACCCAAGACCCCTCAGTCCGCAGGCCAACGCTCTATCCACTGAGCCAAACCAACTAGGGCTATCTTTTTTTTTTTTTAAAGATATTTTATTGATTTTTTACAGAGAGGAAGGGAGAGGGATAGAAAGTCAGAAACATCGATGAGAGAGAGACAACGATCAGCCGCCTCCTGCACGCCCCCTACTGGAGTTGTGCCCAAAAGCAAGGTACGTGCCCCCGACCGGAATCGAACCTGGGACCTTTCAGTTCGCAGGCCGACGCTCTATCCACTGAGCCAAACCGGTCTCGGCAGGCTATCTTGTTTTATTAAACACCCCTGCCTTCTCCCCTTGATTCTTTCCTCCACAGACACGGCTCCCAAAGCCCTGTGCTTTGCCGGGGTGACGAGGACAGCCACCTTGGTTAATGATAGAAACTTACTTCTACTGGGAAGCTCTGAGTTAAAAACTTCCTGGTATTTAAGGCGCCCGCCTTCCAGTTTGACACCATCAGCAGTCTGGGGCACGGGCACCACACAGAGATGATTAGAAGGAGATGCTGATTTACGCGTTGCTCCCACACAAATTAAATAGATGTTGAAAGGGATTCGGGTTGATGGGAAGTTCCGTCTGTGGTCCTCCGGAGACTCACAGGCACTGAAGTGATTTCTGAACAGAAACTCTGCCCTTCTGAGTCTGTGGAGCCTGAGGAGGAAAGACCAGTGCTGATGTACTGGCAGCTGGGCATGCAGTACTGGCTATGACGCATGCATCAGCAGATACAAAGTGGGTGTGTGCCAGGGAAAATGTAGTGGGGAGTTGGGTGCACAATTACCCATGGAAATAAATAATTTTTCAAAAATAATACCATTATTGCCCTGGACGGTTTGGTTCAGTTGGATAGAGCTTCGGCCTGCGGACTCAAAGGTCCCAGGTTCCATTCCAGTCAAGGGCATGTACTTTGGTTTCGGGCACATCCCCAATGGGGGGTGCAGAAGGCGGTTGGTTGATGTTTCTCATCTATGTTTCTAGCTCTCTCTCCCTCTCCCTTCCTCTCTGTAATAAATCAATAAAATGTATTTAAAATAATAATAATACCATCATAATAATACCACATCTCATGAGAGATTGATGTTAGCGTGCTCACTGCGCTGACATGGGAGGTAAATGCTCATGTAACAGTACACGCTTGTGTCCTCAAGCTGTACCCCCACCCAGACCCATCTCTCCCCCACCAGAGCTCTGCCCTGTCCACCAAAGCTCGTGGACACCCTGTTCTGTATCATTTGGTGACACGCACACACCCTCACCCCATGCACACCTCCCATTTCTGTTTGACGCAAGTCATACACCTGGATTCTAAAGACTGAAGTATCACGTGGCCGAGTCAGGTGTGTTGAGTCCTGGAATTAAAGGACCCCAAGAGAGACCCTGGAGGCACCTAGAAAACCTTCCCATTTTCAAAGCAACCGGGTCTCCAATCCAGACCTGGGTCACGGGATTAGCATTGCATTTAATTTCCTCTGCCTGCAAAGTTCAGAGGCACGCACTCACCCTCCCCGCCACGGTGAGGGAATGTTGATAAAACTGTAGCTAAAGCGAGGGAGCTGATGTAGGTGGATGCGGGCCAGTGGTCTGGTGGAAGCTCCTCCCCTCCCACCCCCCTACACCCCCATGGGCATCAGCCATCTCTGGCATGCTTGGTCGCATCAGCACACTCGCCCTACTCGAGCGCACAGTGTTTGAGCACTGGAATGCACCTCGGCACCTGAGGCAGGTCAGCATCTTTCAGCACACACACACACACACACACACACACACACACTGAGACCGTCTGGAGCCTGGCGTATGCACTTTTCAGAGCACAGGTGTGCATTTCTCCCCCAGGACAAGAGCATGGTAAACCAACAGGCATTAGCCATCATGAGTCATGATCTGTCTTCTGGATGTTGATTTTAGGTGGTCTAATTAGAACGTCACGTGGTTGGCAGAATGCATGATGGGCAGCTTGCTCCATCGTGGTTGGTCTGTCGTGGACAGCATAACGCTGACACTGGCACCTGTGACGCATGCATCAGCAGATGTAAAGTGGGCATGTGCCAGGAAAAATGTAGTGGGGAGTTGGGTGCAAAATTTACCCATGGAAATAAATAATTGTTCAAAAATAATACTATTATTGCCCTTACTGGTTTGGCTCAGTGGATAGAGCATTGGAGTGGACTCAAAGGTCCCAGGTTCCATTCCGGTCAAGGGCATGTACTTTGGTTGCGGGCACATCCCCAGTGAGGGGTGCAGAAGGCGGTTGATTGGTGTTTCTTTCTCATCGATGTTTCTAACTCTCTATCCCTCTCCCTTCCTCTCTGTAATAAATCAGTAAAATGCATTTAAAATAATAATAATACCATCATTGCCCGGCAGGCATGGTTCAGTGGTTGAGTGCTGACCTATGAGCCAAGAGGTCACGGTTTGATTCCAGGTCAGGACATATGCCCGGGATGTAGGCTCGATCTCTAGTGTGGGGGTGCAGGAGGCAGCCGGTCAATGATTCTCCCTCTTCATTTTACATTTCTATCTTTCTCTCCTTTTCCCTCTCCCTTCCTCTCCAAAATCAATAAAAATATATTAATAATAATAATACTATTATTTAGGTATATGTATCATGAAGTATAAAATGCATTCACATTATGTACGTTAACATTAAAAATTACATGACAATATAATTTGGTTTAGTCTCTACCTTCTTTTCATATGTAAAATGTACTTCTTTTATAGTGGCCTAATATATCTATTGAGCAAATAAGCTAATTCTTAGACTTACAGTATTACGAAGAGTAATAATTCAAATATTTAAATGTAGCTCTCTAGCGACTCTTGAAGTAATTTCTGAAGTTAACCTTGACATACAGTGCAAATGAGCTACCAAATTAATATTTTTATGCCTAAGATTCTCAATTGTAGGGTTCTAAAGGCAGCTTACCGATGACCGGTTCTTCCTTCCCGTGCATACTGATTAATCTCTGGCACTCAGCTTTTGGTGAACTTCCCAGCTGTAGTTGTCTCTGCTTATAAAAACAGTTTGAAAATAGTTTTCAGCATACCCCGATTCTTTAATAGCAGTGGCCTGTAGGTTATTGCAACATAGCTCTTCTGTTCCTATTAGACAAATACAAGTTTCAGTTCAATAAAGCAGGCATCACTAATGGATCAAATGATTCTGAGATTAATAAATGCATCACCTTTTTGCTAAGCTATAATTTATGCTCACTTCTATTGAAATAAATATTTAGAGACCAGCTGCTGTGTGCAGGCATCCTTCTAGCTACCTTCATGGATGCTATAATGGCCAGTCTTTGTAACACCTTGCAGTTGAGAGGAGCGACCTGCTTCCAGACCGCTCCTGACGTTTACAGGAGCACAGAACCTTAGAAGCCATGCCAGCAGCCGAGGTGCCAGGGAACTCCGCGCCTGTAAACAGGCTGGTGGGGAATCTCTGATTCCAGTGCTGACACTAGTCCTTTAAGAATAGACTCCAGCTGAAACCGGTGTGGCTCAGTGGAGAGAACGTCGGCCTGTGGACTGAAGGGTCCCAGGTTCGATTCCAGTCGACGGCATGGACCTTGGTTGTGGGCACATCCCCAGTAGGGGGCGTGCAAGAGGCAGCTGATCGATGTCTCTCTCTCATCGATGTTTCTAACTCTCTATCCCTCTCCCTTCCTCTCTGTAAAATACCAATAAAATATAAAAAAATGAAATAAGATAAACTTCTAAGAAAAAAAAGTAGACTTGATATGGAGGCCAAGGTACCCTGTCCACGTAGCCTCTCTGAAAGCAGGCCGTGCCTCAGCATTGGCCAATGCGAAGGACCGCTCTCCACAGGCCCTCCCGGATGCCCAGTGTTGTCCTGCCTGGCCAGTGTGGGTCACTGGTTTGTGCAGGACATAAAGACGGGCAGCCGCCTGGTGCACTGTGTTCTAGATCATGCATAACGCATCCTTCTGCAGGAACGTGTTTCCCTGGTGACCACCCCCTAACCGCTATGATGGGATCTCCAGCCTCCTTCTCCCCTGAACACATCTCCCCCAGCCCCTCCAGAAGCCCCGCAGGATCCAGCTCCCAGGTTCCTGAACCAGGACCCAAGGCAGCATGGAGCAGTGCCCATCTTTCCTCCTCTCTCGGCCCAGCTCTCTCTGGCCAGACCCGGCTCCGGCCGCAGGAGCAGGCCTGCCAGGGGCACAGCTTCCACCCGCTGTGCTGCCACCTGTGCATGCCCCACGGGGAGACTGGGCAGCTCTCATCACTGTAGCCTCCCCACAGGAGTGGCCCCGTCCTTCTGGCATCACGGTACCAAGAAGAGTGTGTGTGAGGGCAGTGCAGTTTATTTATATTTTTAAAATATATTTTATTGATTTTTTACAGAGAGGAAGGGAGAGGGACAGAGAGCTAGAAACATCGATGAGAGAGAGACATCGATCAGCCGCCTCCTGCACACCTCCTACTAGGGATGTACCCGCAACCAAGGTACATGCCCTTGACCGGAATCGAACCTGGAACCCTCCAGTCCGCAGGCCGACCCTCTATCCACTGAGCCACACCAGTCTCGGCAGCAGTCCAGTCTTTACCTTCTGCTTGCACCGCCGGCCTAGAGAACTCACCTTCGAAATTAACCTCCCACCTCCAGTCCTCTCCACTTTTATTTTCACTAAAAACTTAAAATCTGGCCCTCCTCCATTCCCACAGTCTCTCCATCCTCCTAGTCCCGGGCTCCAGGCACCTCACGTTAAGCCGTGAGGACAGAGGCTGGGCTCCTCACCGCACTGCTCCCGCGGCACACGGTGGGCAGCTGCCATGGTCCAGTGGTCCGTGTGGCCCTGTGGCTGGACGGGGAGGCCCCGGAGAGCCTTTCAGAAGGCCGGTGCCCTCCCAGGTCCTGTCTCGGGGAGAAAAGCCCCGAGGAAGTGGTGTGGCCCCTCCTGAGCGCTCGGAAGAGAGTGACAGGGTGCACTGGTGCGGAATCCAGTCCTTGTTCCAGCTGGGCAGCAGGGACTGGACCTGAGGACCAGCGAGAGGCTGGGGAGCTTCTCCTCCTCCTCCTCCGGTTGCTGGCCGGGAGGTTAGGACAGGACCGAATGCAAAGGGCATAGGAGAACTGCCCTCGACCTGTACTATGGGTGAGGGGAGGGTCTACAAGCCTTTTCAAGGCTTGAGTGTGAGAGAGATGACCCGATCAGTGAAAACCAGGAGTGGAGCAAAGAACTTATGATGTAGTGTAAAGGTGGGGATACTTGTGTAAGGCGGGGTATACCTGTGTCAGGGTGGGGTATACTTGTGTAAGGCGGGGTACACTTGTGTAAGGCCGGGTATAGCTGTGTCATGGGGGGGTATACCTGTGTCAGGGCAGGTATATTTATATAAGGGTGGATATACCTGTTTCAGGGCAGATATACTTGTGTAAGGCAGAGTATACCTGTGTAAGGAGGAGTATAACTGTGTAAGGTGGGGTATACCTGTGTAAGGCGGAGTATACTTGTGTAAGGTAGGGGGGTATACCTGTGTCAGGGCGGGGTACACTTGTGTAAGGTAGGGTATACCTGTGCCAGGGCAGGGTATATTGTGTCAGGGCGGGGTATACTTGTGTAAGGCAGAGTATACTTGTGTAAGGCAGGGTTTACCTGTGTCAGGGCGGGGTATACTTGTGTAAGGAAGAGTATACTTGTGTAAGGCAGAGTATACTTGTGTAAGGCAGGGTTTACCTGTGTCATGGCGGGGTATACTTGTGTAAGGAGGAGTATACCTGTGCCAGGGCGGTATACCTATTCTGTGGACCACTGTGGAATAATTATGCGCTAGGGGACACACCAGAATCACCCTGCAAGTGGCGGGTTCAGTTTCCATCGTGAGATCGGTCTGTTAAACGTTGTAAAGAGCCTCCCTCCGGACCCTGCGGGGCCGAGCCAGTGGGGTGCTGGGAGGAGCAGACCGTCCGTGGGGCCTTGTCCTGGGGATCAGAACCCTGGACAGCTCCGTCTTCAGCACCCCGGACAGCTCCGTGCCCAGTCAGTACCCTGGACAGCTCTGTACCCAGCACCCTGGACAGCTCCGTGCCGCCTACAGGTGCGCCTGAGCCACAGCCTGGAGCAATGCCCTCTCCTCACCCAGCACTTCTCCCAAGCGCCCCAGGCAGGCTCTCCTTAATGGGGGGCGGCATTTCCGATGAATTTTCGTGACTCGCTTCATCCTGGAGTTGCTCTTCCTGACGCAGCCAGCTCGTTGCATTAAAAATGTATATCACAGCCGAGGCCGTTCTGTAGAACAGGCATCCATACCGCTCCGCGTCTGCTTACTGGCACCTGGGGGACGTCAGACCTCGGAGCGAACTGCTGGCTGCTCCAGAGATCACAGCGTCCGGGAGCTCAGGGCGGGGGGCCGGGGAGCGGGCGCGGCCTCCCTGGCCCCGGCGGGCGGTGGGGCCGGTGACGGTGAGGGTGGAGGGCTCAGTGGGAACTGCAGCCAGAGGCGGCACAATCGGACATTCGTTCTCTTTATGTTCCGCTGACAACGACACATGAAGGGAGGCCGTTGAAGCGTGGTGCTTGTCGTTGTAAGCCCTTTGGACTGCGGCGTGCTCCTTCGAGCCACGGTGTGTACCCTGGGTGATTTAGTCTTGGCCAGAACTGTTAGATACCAGGTCATAGTTTTTCTGTGTGCTCCTGCTTGTTTCTGTGGCTACTGGTGCCCATAATCCTGGAATGAGAAGTCTTGAAGCTTTTATTTTTTTTATTTTTTAAAAACATACTTTAGCCCTAACCAGTTTGGCTCAGTGGGTAGAGCATTGGCCTGCAGACCAAAGGATCCAGGTTCAGTTCTGGTCGGGAACATGTACCTTATTGCGGGCACGTCCCCAGTGGGGATGTGCAGGAGGCAGCTGATTGATGTTTCTCTTTCATCAATGTTTCTAACTCTCTATCCCTCTCTCTTCCTCTCTGTGGAAAATCAATAAAATATATATATTTTTAAAAAAATAAAGTGTGTGTGTGTGTGTGTGTGTGTGTGTGTGTGTATCCTAACCAGTTTGGCTCAGTGGATAGAGCGTTGGCCTGCAGACTGAAGGGATCCAGATTTGATTATTTTTTTTAAAAAAGAATCGTTTTTAAATTTTGCAAAGAGGAAATATAAGCAGTGACCCAGGAACAAGCGACTGGGTGGGAGAATGAGGGGAGGACTGTCCTGATGGGCTCGGAGGGTACAGGCAGCCGGGTTGGGGAGCATGCTCTGGGTTGGGGAGCATTCATTAGCAGGGATGGTGCCTCTCCATACCTGCTCCCCCGGGAGCCAGACACCCCGCCCCCCCCCAGCCCTCAGGCAGTTACACTAGCTGCAGGTTTCCCTTTTCTTTCTTTTACATTTTTCATTGCCATGAAGATTCTATACCACATCTTGTTTCACATCCTGTGGGTGTATGAGCGTGCTATCAAAAGGCCTTTGTCTCAGTTTAAAAAAAAAAAAAGTCTTCAGAGAAACTGCTGGAAGATAAATCCTGGCTAGAGAAACTCGCCGAAGAGCCCTCGATGGCAAATTAATGATTTGGCGATTACCCCCGAGCACTTCCCGTTTTCAGGCTGGTGGGAGCTAAGCAGTGATGGTGTAATTACAATAAAGAAAACATAAGCGTTCCGGCTTTAATTTCCAGGGCCTCGCCTGCAGTTTTTATTTTTAACCAGAGGCGCGCACCCGGAGGCATCATTAGGAGAGCGCGGAGACATAAAGAGATCGCAATCAGACCCCACGTTAGGTGGCTGCTTTTGGGGGAGGGGGGCACCCCACATTTTTAAAAGAGCTGCAAGACGCCGGCTGGTGTTTCTCAGAGGTTGAGCATCAACCTATGAACCAGGAGGTCACTGATTCCTGTCAGGGCACATGTCTCCATCCCTAGTAGGGAGCATGCAGAGGGCAACTGATCAATGATTCTCATCATTGGCGTTTCTCTCTCTCTCCCCCTCTCCCTTCCTCTCTGAAATCAATAATATATCTTATTACATTTTCTCTTTTTAAAATATATTTTATTGATTTTTTTACAGAGGGGAAGAGAGGGATAGTTAGAGACATCGATGAGAGAGAGACATCGATGAGAGAGAGACTTCGATCAGCTGCCTCCTGCTCGCCCCCCACTGGGATTTGCCTGCAACCAAGGTACATGCCCTTGCCCGGAATCGAACCTGGGACCTTTCAGTCCGCAGGCCGATGCTCTATCCACTGAGCCACACCGGTTTCGGCCGCTTTGCCTTTTCTTCTTCTTTTCTCCTAAGAAGGGATCCAGCTTCCAGCCGAGTCGCATCGGCCTCATAAGGACACGTTTATAGGCCACTTCCTACATCCTGCTCTCTGTTCTAAGATCCGGAGGTATGAGGACACTTTTGATCACTGTGACAACCCTGAATATATAAACGAGAGCAGAGGCGCCCAGAAGATGAGAAGCATCTCGAAAATAGCACCTCTGGGAAGTGGCCGAGTGGAGATTTGAACTTGAGCAAACAATGATGTCTAGAATCTATGACCTTCGCCATAACCCTCTTCTCTCTGATACAGAAGCTTACTCATGTTTTTTATTTTTTATTTTTTTCAATTATACAGAAGAGACCTTCCCTAAAGGTTAAGATGAGTGTTTTGTCCTTTTTATCATATGCTGTACCTGTTACTTTAAAAATGCTGAGGCTTTATTATTGAGCTCACTCTGAGGCTGAGCATAATGTAGATTTTTTTTAAAAATGCTACTACCAAGTTCAAAACAAATATCAAATTGGAAAGGAAATATATCTTAAAATTGGCACTGCCCATTACCATATTCTCTTTTCACCATAGTATTTTATAGCCAAATGAAATGTGTATATGTTTCGAGGTTCCTATAGACAGTGACAGTAGGTTTCATTCAATAAGTATTTTAGAGAATATATAATCAGAAGCATGGATACATAATTAGGTGTTTTGCAATGAAAGGTTTTGTTTTAAAATTAAACTACATAGTCAACTTCGGAAGAAGACAAAATCAAATTTCTTGTGTTAAACAGTGTCAATGTGAAATAATAATATTAAATATTGCTAAATAGTTTAATGTTCTATATACTGTGATTAGCACTATACATGCATTTTTAGTCTATTAAAATACTTCCTGGTTTTCCCTTCAAAAAGAGACTATTTCAGAAAATTATATTCATTTCTTCAAGTATATGTGCTCATAATATTCATTAAAAACCTCTCAAATGCGTATTTTTTAGAAATGCTAGAAAGCTCCCAAATTGTAAATGAGTCATTAGTTGGCCTTTAGTTATTATAATCGTCCCCTCAGGAGAGCTGACTTGCATAACGTCAAACTAGAAGGCATCCCACCGGTGAATATCACATTCAATGGTGAAACTCCACGTCACACCACCTACTTATTGGCACGTGGAGCGTTATCTTCTCTCCCAATAAACAACTAGAAAACGAAATGAGAACAAAGCGCTTCTTCCTTTGTCCTCGCTGCATGTAAACAGGTGACTCACTGTCTCATTTACTTCCTCTCCCTCTGGAACAAGAGGAAAAGTATCATCAGAGCTGCCTTGAAACACACACACACACACACACACACACACACACACACACAGACACACACACACACACACACAGCCACAACACAAATACGGTAATGCAGCCAGTGTTATGATTGTTCACACAACAAAGGATTTAATCAAGTTAAAGAAGAACGGGAAACAATTCAGTAACAGCACTGTGGGAGGAGAGCTCGTCAGCTCTCCATTCCTGGACAGAGAGGATGGGAGACTCAGAGAAACGAGAAGATGGAATGGGAATAAAGGATGGGAACTAATTTAAAATGCCAGATAAGTCCACTCAACAATTCTTCAGTTTCATGACCTTGACAATTAGGAAAAATTTTCTTAAAAAAAAAATAGAAAAAGGAGGAAAAACTTTCCCAAGTTTTATATTTAACAGTGAAATCAGAAAAGGAGGCGATGTTGATGGTGACAATTTGAGAAGGACTGTACGCCCTTATCAATGAGTTTTTAAGTTCACCAGAGTGTACTTGAAAAGAAATCCCCCACCCCCAAACTAGGTTTTACCTATGGGATGAATCAGATTTATCATTTTATGAGTGTTTTTATATCAACTGAGTTTACCAAGTCATCAAATAATACATGTAGTTACTTTGTAATATAAGTGTTTGTGTAAACACATAGCTAAAAAGTATTTTTTAAATATATTTTATTGATTTTTTACAGAGAGGAAGGGAGAGAGACAGAGAGTTAGAAACATCGATGAGAAACATCAATCAGCTGCCTCCTGCATGCCCCCCACTGGGGATGTGCCTGCAACCAAGGTACATGCCCTTGACCGGAATCGAACCTGGAACCTTTCTATCCACTGAGCCAAACCGATTTCTGCCTAAAAAGTATTTTAATGGGATACAGGCTGGCCTAAGAATAGGACATTATGAAGTAAAAAAAAATCATGTGAAATAATCAGCTATAATGTACATATGATCGTTCATTCTCAATTAAAGAGACTGTTGAAAATCTCACTAAAATGAGACTGAAGGTCTTTTATTCATCAAAGAAACCACTTGATAAATGCAGACAGTGCTACAAGAGGGTGCTCTTCTACTCGGAAAGTTGCAAAAATTTGTGGTTGTCATGGGGATACTTAAATTACAGAAGGAAATCAATCAGAATATAATGAACATAATGAATTTTTCTTGAAGTTCCACTAATGCGGGGTTAACGCATATTTATTATACGAACGTCTAGCCACCCGTGATATTAAAAAAGATGAATAGCAAATGTGCAATATATTTAAATTAGGCAAATCTTGTCATTGAAGTCCTCAGCAAGTACAATGAAGTTTAGTTACTGATGACTTTAATTTTCAAACGTGGTTTTACATAAATAAATATACAAGTGTGTTTATAAAGATAAAGGCTGCTGAGACTGGTTTGGCTTAGTGGATAGAGCGTCAGCCTCCGGACTGAAAGGTCCCGGGTTCTATTCCGGTCAGGGGCATGTACCTTGTTTGCGGGCACATCTCCAGTGAGGGGCGTGCAGGAGGCGGCTGACCCGATGCCTCTTTCTCATCGATGTTTCTTTCCCTCTCCCTTCCTCTCTATAAAATATCCAGAAAATAAAATAAAAAATGTCCACTCTTACCCAGTGTTTATATTGCACATACATTAGGCACATTTCAGAGAAAACTCGGCGGTGTCCTCAGAAGAGATGAGACATACCAGCTAGGTCAGCCTCTTGGTCCCGTTCTTAAAGATGGTTGCTTCACTTTTGCATGTATCTTTTATTCATACTTTGCACATTTTGCACATTTTCCTTAACTAGGAACTCATCAGAAGAGAGCCCTCAGCAACCACGCTGGTTTCCTTGGATACCGAGCCTCAGATTTTCCTCCTCAGTATCATTTGTGATTGTATTATCAGGTTTTCAGTTTTCACTCTCCACCTTCCTTCAATGTGCTGGCCGCGAAAACCCCCGGGGGGACTTAGGAGAGCTATTGCCTCTGAAATTGTTTTTGTGATATAATTTCTTAAAAATGTGGGTATGCTTTATTTGACTTTCCTCAACTGCTAAAATGTCATAGATTTTTTTTTTTCTCTTTAAACATTTCCATTATTTCGGGTTCAGGAATAAGCTCCTCTTTGTTGCTAAAAAAAAAAAAATAAATAAAAATAAAAAAAATAAAAAAAAAATCAGGACTAGAAACTTCCTTCATTGTCTTCTTTTCGCCCCGAGGAATGCAGACAGCATTGAGATGCTCCTTAGCGGAGAAAGGGTTTCCCGGTAAGTGTCCAGATGGTGGAATTTCCAGTAAGTTGCCTCTTGACACGTGTGTGGTTTGTGTAATGAAGCATCCGTGTTCTACAAGTGCTTATTAGACACGTGAATTCTGAACCTCAGCCAGACCTCCAGTGTCGGAAACGCTGGAGGTGGGTCTCGGCCGTCTGTGTGTCTGTCCGCCCTCAGACAGTGGCCCTGCCTCTGACGTCGGTGCATACAGCTCCTGGAAAACATCCAGGCAGAGAGTCCGCCGTTAGCACACAGGTTGGCTCAGATACGTACTGCCTTCCCCCATCCCAGGTTTATGAGCAAATGCACATCCTCTTACCACAGCGGAGAATGTTCCTGACTTTCCTATTGACTTTTGTTTTTTAATTCGTTCAAGTATTTATGGAGAAACGAGGGAGAGACGAAGGTGTTTGAAACATGCTCAGAGAGCTGAGCCAGTGCACACGTAGAAAGCAAAGTAGAAGGGGCAGGGCATCCATGGGGCAGCCAGAGAAACTAGTGCTTCCTGAGGTCAAGGTGAAGATTCTTCCTGCCGGAGTGGGTCGTGGCTGCGGCCATCAGGTAACGGAGTTAAGGTTAAATGAGAAGGCGGCAGTCTGGGTTGTGGAGTCTCCGTCTGGCCCTCGTCTCTCCTCTTCCTCCTCCCTCATCTTGGTGCTTCCGTTACCCATAATGCCCTGATTACCCAGGGAGCTTTGTTTCTTTCTTATCCATGTGTGCTTTCATGTCTTGTACAGAACGAGGTCCTTTTGGTGTTCGAAGTGTTCTCCTGTTTTTTGAAGGACTCTGACCTTTTGATTGTGGGGTTGATGATTTTTTAAAGATTTTTTTTTAAAGATTGTTGCTTCACTTTTGCTTTGTTTCTTGCATTTGTGCTTTCATGCCTTGTACAGAAGTAAGTGCTTTCGTTGTTCTCTCTCATTCTGGTTTGATTTTTGTGAATTTGTGGCTGGACCGTCGCCTCCAGATTTCTCCACTGGAGCTTTCTCTGCAGCAGCTTCCTCCTCATCGGAAGCCTCACCCTCTCCATTCCCATGATCTCCCTCATCACCTCCTTCGTCAGCGGGATGTTTTGCTTTTCTCTGTGGAGCATGGGTGCAGGGCCAGGATGCTGCCAGGGAGACTGAGGGCTGCCCCGCCTCCTCCTCTCCATCTTTTGACTCAGCATCTTCCTCCACAGCTACTCAGTGCTCACACGAACGTTTGTCCGGGCCACGAGCCACACCACAACCACAAAGACCAGCGGTGGTGTTGTTTCCAAACCTCCGAGGGGACCCGTTGGCTGTCCGGACATACTCACAGCTGCCAGGGTTACTCTAGTTGGCCTGCCTTCCCAGCTGCGGAGCTGAGAGGTTTTATGAATCAGAAAAGCCAGGAGGTAAGGAAGCCAATTTCAGGAAAAACAGAGGGGGAAAGGCTTAGCAGTTAACCTCAGGATGAAGTATCTGTTCCTTCATACCGAAGCCTTTAAAGGGAACATTGCTTGCACTTAACCTTTTATGATTCACAGAGCAATGTAATTGTATAATTATAGCTAACCCAATTAAAGGTGGATCATAATAACTGCTGAATTAATAGGTCATGAAATACTGAGTTTAATTAGTGGGTTCCTCTCTATTTTTAACAAATGAAAAATAACTTCTTAAATTAGGTGAAAACTCTTTAAAATGTGATCGTCTAAACTTCAAAGGGTGGAGGCTAACGTTTAAAAAATCAGGATGCATCTGAAACCTGAAAGGAAAGAACAGAGAGGAGGTCTTCGAAATCTTGCATGTAGGATAAGTTAGACAAGAGCTAAGGTATGAAAATGTTTTCTTCCAAATGCGTCCTTTTCCCTCAGATAACCCGGGAACCACCTACTCCTTGGCCAGAAGGATGCTACTGTTATCTGAGGATAAATCTATTTATTTCCTTTTATTTCTTAACATGCTGGTAGAAAGTATCAGGGTATTTCATTTTCTTCTCTTTCAAATTCTCCACTGGGTTTTATTTTCAACATGGCGAAATACCTAATGAGAGAATTGTTAAGACGTTAAAAGAACAATAATAATAATTGCCGAAACCGGTGTGGCTCGTCGGCCTGTGGACTGAAAGGTCCCAGGTTCGATTCCGGTCAAGGGCATGTACCTTGGTTACGGGCACATCCCCAGTAGGGGGCATGCAAGAGGCAGCTGATCGATGTCTCTCTCTCATTGATGTTCCTAACTGTCTATCCCTCACCCTTTCTCTCTGTAAAATATCAATAAAAATATATTTTTTTAAAAAAAAGAAATACTACAAAATAGCTCAGGCCCACGTATCCCTAAACTTTCCATTAGGGGGTTGCCACAGAGTATGGGCCTGTGCCATCACTGTTAAAGGAAGGTGAGGAGGTTGAGAAGTGTCTCTTTTCGTAGTTTGGAGGACTTTTGCCAAGGTCAGGCTCACTATTAAGAGGAAGAACAACATACAGATACAAAGAGATTATTACATAAAACGCCCAGGTGTTCTTGAATGGGCATAGCTAGGGCTTGCGTGGAGAAGCGTGGCCTCTTCGATGCATGTGACACCGGTTACAGTGACACCATGGTGTTGCTCCATTTTCGACGTCACACACAGTCCCCTCTGCTCTTGGCTCGCCCTGGGAGCGCATGTTTCCACGTTCGTTTTCAGGATTGCGTTCATGCGTGTTGCTCTTCCAGTGCTGGAGGTCCGATGATGGAACTGGGGTGTTGCCGGGGGGGAGATGGGTCCCCCCCAGCAGCCCTGGGGCTGGGAGCGCTTTGGCAGGAGGGAGTGGACGGTGCACTGAGGAGTCACCGATCCACTCTCGGCAGGAAGCGCCCACCAAAGTCACAATTTGCAGTGGTTTCCCGCGCCTGGCAGTGCCAGTTGGCAAACTCCCGGAGGTGATGGAACGAGAGAACAGAATGTCACCGCAGAGAGGAACGACCTGAACAGCCAAACGTTTTTCTTATTTCTCCCAGGCCCTCTGCGTCGAAATTAAATCAGCGGACAAATGAACCAACTCGATCTCGCATAAAAGGCCGCTCTCGGCACACGCTTCTTTGCCAATAGGAAAATCGATTAACACGCTTTTGACCATTAGCCTGCTCCAAGCATCGTCGTGGGTGGTGATAGCTCAGAGGACCGGTTTGTAATAAGCAGGACTATTGATTTTAAGAGGATGCATTTGAGCGCAGCAGAGCGGGGGATGTAGACGTCGCGGCCTCGCATTAAGGATTCTCTGCTCGTGGTGGAGAGGAAAACCCGTGCCAAGGTAGCAAGGTCAGGTCTCCAGCTCTGACTTCCTGGTAGCAGGTGTGAGGCCTCTCCCAGTTGCCCCCACCTTCATGCTGGTCACGTGGGTTCGCTGCACTAGCTCCGCCTCTCGCCGTGGACTCCAGGAGGGGAACTCAGGCTGTGCTGACAGACCTCAGAGCAGCAGTTCTCAACCTGTGGGTCGCGACCCCTTTGGGGGTCCATCGACCCCATCACAGGGGTTGCCTAAGACCATCACAGGGGTCACCTAAGACCATCAGAAAACACAGACATTTACATTATGATTCATAACAGTAGCAAAATTACAGCTATGAAGTAGCAATGAAGATAATTTTATGGTTGGGGGTCACCACCACAGGAGGAGCTGTCTGGAAGGGTCCCGGCCTGAGGAAGGTGGAGAACCGCTGCCTCAGAGAGTCGCTGACTTCCTGTGACTCACTCAGTTCCATGTAGTTTTCTTCAACCCGGAGAAAGCACCTCCGTTTTTGACTCTAGGAAAAGCTGTACGTTTGTCAAAACTTAAAACCAGAGGGGAATCCATTAGCGCATCGCCCCAGAGGTTCAGCCCAAGCTGGATCGATGGGACATGCAGACACTGGCGGACATCACCGTTGCTGCGACGCGGTGAACACACGAGGGACGCACCTTCGGCGGGACCAGCAGACGGCAGCCGCGCACGTCAGGAACCGCCCACGGTGGCTCGTCAAAGGCTGACGCGTCATGTTTCCCTCCGTGGAATTTCACAGGCGGCCGGCGGTGTGGCGGCTTACTCATTTTCCTCTCACTCCGGGTGAAGGAGGGATTGTCTCAGCAGCCGCCTGGATCAAACATAAATAGATTTGCCTGTTACATGCCTGCAGTAAAGCTCCGAGCCCAACCTGTGTGCCCTGTTATGCCACATACATCTTAAGATCATGGAGATGCCTAATTTGTGGGGGTTTTTTTGTATTTATAAATGATTAAATTGCTTGGAATGAGGCAGTCATAAAGTTCTATCTGTCGCTACCTGATAGCATTCTCTTATTTTTTAAATATATTTTATTTATTTCAGAGAGGAAGTGAGATGGAGAGATAAAAATATCAATGGCCGAGACCGGTTTGGCTCAGTGGATAGAGCATCGGCTTGCGGACTGAAGGGTCCCAGGTTCGATTCCGGTCGGGGGCATGTACCTTGCTTGTACCTCCCCACTGTGGGGAGTGCGGGAGGCGGCTGATAGATGTCTCTCTCTCATTGATGTTTCTGACTCTCTATTTCTCTCCCTTCCTCTCTGTAAAATAATTAATAAAAAATGTATATATATATAAAATATATATATCAATGATGAGAGAGGATCTTGATTGGCTGCCTCCTGCCCGCCCCCTACTGGCGATCAAGCCTGTAAACATAGGCATGTTCCCTGACAGAGAATCAGCTGTGACCTCCTGGTTCATAGGTTGATGCTCAACCACTGAGCCACCCAGCCTTCCTTAAAAGGCACATAAAATGAAGGATATTTTATTTCTACGTCGTGTTCATATGCACATCCGTTGCATGTAGGAAATCCCCTAATCTCATTGTTCTACTTTAAATGAGTCTTCGAACCGAGCAGATGCAGGCCACTGATTTCACAAATACCCTTGATTTCGTCTCCCGTCGGCCACTGCGGAAGCCAGACATTGCGGTTCCGTGAACTGTATTCAAAGGATCATGGAAATGACACCATCTCTGGCAGGCCTCCACCACTCCAGAAGGAGAAAATGCCTGTCCCTCCTCAGAAACCCCACATAACTCGCCATCTGACTGTGTTTCTGGAGCCTTCAAATAGAGCTCCTCCATTGGCAGCGCTAGATGCCTCTGACATCGGTTGCAGCCGAGTGGAGGTTAGCTGTTCTACACCACAATATTGCTCTGGTGTATTTCCTGTTGGAATGAATCCTGTTACGAAGGATTTATTTTTTTTAGCAGCACGGAGGCGAAAGCAAAAATTGTGTCTCCGCTTTCTCGCTGGAGAGTTGCAGGGGTGTGCGTGGAGCCGGGCCAGCTTCTATTATGGCTGCCTCTTGCCTCCTTTTTAGGGAACGGAGCTGGTGCTACTTCCCTCTCCCTCCCCAGCCTCTCTGCATAATTTGCATATTCACCTGTGGCTTGTTTTTGCAATTTTAGCCTCACCGGGGCGGCTGACGGTCGGCTTTGGTAAACCCAGGGAAGCTTGTGGTAGCACTTCTCTTCCAGAGCTACAGCGTTACCTCTGATGTCCCACGGTTTGCTGTGTCACTTCTCTGCTTAGCATGCCGATAGCATGGAATCCGCTACCGGAAGAGGGAGGCCTGAGAGGTGGGGAGCGTCTTGCTAGTCAGGGGAGGCCCTCCAGCCAGTAGCATCCTCACCCCTGGAGCGTGTCAGAGATGCTGGCCGGAGGCCCCTCCAGCTGAACGGGAAGGAAGTTGCATTCTGTCCGACAGACCGACCAGGCGATCTGTTTGCGCAGGAAAGCTGGCGACGCCCTGGTTCCACGGCCGCCTGGGTCTGGCCCTGTTTAGCGTGTCCAGCCACCTCCTTCCGCCACCGCCTTCCCCTCCTGCCTTCCAGCATGGCGTCACTGGCTCTCATTTCTCTGGACACAGAATGATTCTATATAGTAAAAGCCTAACAGGCGAAGTGTCAGGTCGACCATTCAACCAATCAAGGTGGAATATGCTAATGATATGCGAAGGCTGTTCAACCACTTACTATGACGTGCACTGACCATCAGGGGGCAGATAGTCAGCCAGTTGCTATGGAGTGCACTGGCCACCAGAGGGCAGATAGTCAACCTGTTGCTATGGAGTGCACTGACCACCAGGGGCAGACGCTCTGACCAGTAGGTTATCTTGCTGCTGGGGTCCAGCTAATTGGGACCAAGTGAGGTGGGCCGGATACTCCCTAGAGCCTTCCCACAATCCCTCCCTGGCTGGCCAACCTCCTGCATCTCTCTATGGTCCTGATCCTTGGCCTGGCCTGCGCCCTCTCACAATCCAGGACCCTTTGGGAAACGTCAGAGAGCTGGTTTTGGCCCAATCCCACAGGCCCAGGCAGAGAGACCCCACTGGTGCACGAATTCGTGCACCACACCTCTCGTCCATAAACACAGTAAAGTGGTCTCTTTGTCCAGAATCTTCTTTCCCGAATTCGCTGCCTAAGAAACCAGTGCTGGTGCTTTCTGATGGAGGCCAAATCTTTTTGCATCTGGTGTTTGCTTTCAAATTACGACACCTGATAAACAGTCACAATTAGCTGTTTTTATCCTCTTTGTCTTTATGGGACATGCATACGTGCACTTTTAGTACTTAGGTTGGAATTACCTGCTGACCTGTCTCTTTCCTTCCCTAGACTGTGTCAATAATACAGATAGTATGTAGGGCCTTCATAGATGGTTGTTTAAGACAGCCATGAGGGAGTGGACACTCTAAGAGTTCTCTGTGTCTTGTTCAAGGCAAATAAAAAAAAGAAAACAGTAAATGGCCCTAACCTGTGTGGTTCAGTGGATAGAGTGTCGGCCTGTGAACTCAAGGGTCCCAGGTTTGATTCTGGTCAAGGGCATGTATGTACCTTGGTTGCGGGCACATCCCCAGTAGGAGGTATGCAGGAGGCGGCTAATCAATGTTTCTCTCTCATTGATGTTTCTAACTCTCTCTCCCTCTCCCTTCCTCTCTGTAAAAAAACAATAAACAAACAAAAAACAATAAACGTTGCTGGGGAAGAATTGCCTTTGGCACCCCTTAGAACAGGGATCCAAAGTCCGCACCGCCAGGGCCCAGGGGGGCCCTCAGCCAGTCCGCTTTAAGCCACGTTGGCTTTGGAAATGAGCTTCGACTGCAGAGCTGATGGTATTTCCTAAAAAATTCAGCTGAGAACTGTAAGGCACACAGAGTCTACAGGCGAAACTTACAGGACTGTCCTTTCAACAACAACCGAAGTTGCTTGAATACCACTTACGGTCAAGCTGCTTTATTGGAGATTTTAGTGCAGGAAGCGAGGTCTGCTTTTCCACACGGATCCGCAGGAGCTGGGTTTTCTGGACGCGAACCGCAGACCCACCGCACGCCTCAGGCCTGGGAGCAGGTGCACAGGGAGCCGCAGATTTCAGATGTATCTTCCATGGCAACTTATTAATCTACGACGGAAAAGCAGCTAAAAGGCAAATGCCCACAGGAGCTGGGAGAATCCTACAGATTCTTTTTAAGCGATACATATGCTCCATTCAAGCCACGCGCGCATGCGTTTCTATCGGCGTTTGGCACTACCTCCATGGGAAAAAGACATGGGAAAAAAGTGCCATGTAAAATCACATTGCAGCGAGACATTGGCAATGCGTTTTGACGATCGAAAACATTAACTTTGGGCCTCCATTAAGCGAACGCTCTTTCCCTGCAAAGAAAGAATTACATTTTTCACTCATTGATCTGTATTACACAAAACTCAACTCCATTTTTATTATATTTTTAATATCATCAATTAAAACATGGTAGAAAGGTGGTTTCTGTCTTGTCATAGAAGTACCTACAGATGGTCTTTGATTTTGCCTTTCGGCCCGTGATCTTAAAATATATATTCTGGCCCTAACCCGTTTGGCTCAGTGGATAGAGAGTCGGCCTGCAGACTGAAGGTTCCCAGGTTTGATTCCGGTCAAGGGCATGTACCTTGGTTGCGGGCACGTCCCCAGTAGGGGGCGTGCAAGAGGCAGCTGATGGATGTTTCTCTCACATCGATGTTTTTAACTCTCCATCCCTCTTCCTTCCTCTCTGTAACAAATCAATAAAACATATTTTAAAAAATAAAAAATAAAAAGACACACAGTCTGGCACCACTCAGGAAAAGTTTGCTGGCCTCCACAGCCAGTAAATCTGGGCAGAAAGTGTAGACATTCTCGCCAACTGAGAAGTGATGTTGTCACAGTCTGCGGACATATTTTCCTAAATAACCCTCGCAAAGTATATAAAATAAAAATGTGTGTGTGTTTAAAGGTGTACTTGAATTATTTTCTGAGAATTATCTTCAGGATAAAGGATTATGAAAACTATGGGAAGCAGAAAAATAATGGAAATAAACATAAAGGATCTCTGAACAACTGCATTTACTTCAGGCACGTTTTAAGCCTGCTGAATAAAGAAACCTGCGCTCCAGGGAATTCATCTTCTTTTTAAGAAAAAGCAGCAAATTGTTCTGAGTTGGGTTTTTTTTAATATATTTTATTGATTTTTCACAGAGAGGAAGGGAGAGGGACAGAAAGCTAGAAACATCAATGAGAGAGACATCGATCAGCCGCCTCCTGCACGCCCCACACTGGGGATGTGCCCGCAACCAATGTACATGCCCTTGCCCAGAATCGAACCTGGGACCCTTCAGTCCACAGGCCGATGCTCTATCCACTGAGCCACACCGGTTTCGGCTGTTCTGAGTTTTTAAAAGCTGCAACAGCCTTCCCCTTCCCGTGTGCTGAGTCCTCCCAGTTCCTGGAGCAAGCGAGGCCTAAATAGCCAGGATGTCTCCTGCCCCTGCCTCACCCCCGGTGGAGGCCTGGCAGAGCACAGGGGTTTGGTTCCACTGGGACTTGCATGGAGTATCTGTTCCAGACGAAGGGTTTGGGGCTGAAACTCGGCTTCTCTGAGAGCTGGCCCGGTGGAGGAGTCTGTGGTTCGGGGTCATCACTGAGAAGTGGCTGCCGCTGGGAGCACAGTCATCAGAGAACCTGTCCCGAGGCTGTGGTCACTGCAGGGCAGATGGGGAGACTGAGGCACCGTTGGCCCGCGTGTCGCTTATAAAGTGATCTCTAGGCTGAAATCCTGCCCGCACGCCCTTCCGTTTCCATGGGAACATCCTTGAGTTTACAAAGTTGAGACTGAAAACGATCACGGTTTTGAAGGGGTAAAAATCATAAAGGAATAATAGCAAGCTGTTCTCCACTAGATTCGTTTTATCCCAAGTCACTATGTTGTCAGTAGAAATTGAGACACTTCCATATACTTAAGTACTTTTTTAATTTCCTGTTTATTCTTTTTTGGATATTCCGTTTGTACCCCTGGCTTTCTTTCAGTAAATTGCCATATCCCTTCATTTCAAGAATCTTCACTTCGGTTTAGTAGTTAACCTATTACTAGTATTTTAAATTTTCTCATGACTAGTTTAGATGAATATATGCCAATTTGATATTAATTTTGTCTATTACCATTGTACTGACTATAGGTCTCAGAAGTAAATGCTAACATAGTTTATGAAAATATATTACATGTAGCTTTTCATAATTTTGAGAGAGAGTTGCAATTTATAAGATTTTCAAAAAAAAAAAATTTATCACCTCAGATTACAGCCATTATCGGATAGCCCCATCTAAGGGTAATCACATTTTAAAGCTTAATTTAAAAAAAAAATAGGCTTTAAAAATTAAAAGATGTCAGAGCTAAGAAAAAGAATGACTTTTTTGTTTAGCCTCAAAACATCGATTAGAAATATATGAGGTAGCATTTATTAAAAGGGTGCTGTTAGGTAATGATGAAGGCAAACATTTTCTTTCAGAAACAGTAACTGTAGAAATAATATATCATTGTTATGAGTGACTATATGAGGCACAGACATTTACATTTGATCACTTGCTTAAAAGGGATATAAATTTTTATCAGCGATCATAAATAAGGCGCTGCGGGGAGATTTACAGTGTTAAGAAACTTGATCAAGAGAAAATTGATTCCTTCATTTCTTGTGTATCGCGGGACTGGCAACGACCTTAATTTATATTAAAATATTTCTAGAGGATCAATCTCCCAGATTCAGACCAGCTTCCAGGGATTACCTCCTTAGACACAATTAGTCACGTTCTGAGTAAAGTCACGTTGCTGTTTTGTCAATCTGGGTAGAGTGTTCGCATCGACAACAAAAGCTGCACAATTACTTCCTCTATGGTTGCACCCAGTGACCAGTATCAGCATTTAACATTCCATTAGTGAAATGAAGTAACTGAACTGTCTCTATATGCAGTTGATTGATCCATTAATTTTCCTTACTGAATGGCATGAATTTCATCAGGCAAGTCCTATGATTTGCTTTGCTTTATATTTTAAATGAAGCTCATGCAAATCCTTATATTTTTACTTTTTATTTTATTCACTCCACATGTATGTTAGGATTCAGTTTTAAATACACCGATGAGGTAGAACTCCCTTCTGTAAGCAGAGGTGACGGTGCCTGAGTTTGTTTGCACAGAGCGATGGGACGCTTCTGAATGAGGGTTCTACTCACGGTCTCCACATGGAGTAGTTTGTTTGGCGTTTGTTTTGGAGTTTTTGTTTTTTAGTGACGGATACCCCAGACTCAGAACTGATGAAGCGCTAACACACACACACATACACACACGCACACACACTATACACATGCACACACATACACACACACACACACACTCATACACATGCACACACATACACACACTCATACACACGCACACACACATACACATGCACACACACTCATACACATGCATGCGCACACACACATACACATGCGCACACACACACTCATACACATGCACACACATACACACACATACACACACTCTTCAGGCATGATTCCGTATTGTGATTCCGTATCGTCCTCGGAGAGAAGAGTAATTCCAAGTTAGAAGCTCATGTCACTTGGGGTCCTGGGTGTTATTCGGGTGCAGAGATTAAGAGCCAAGCTCTGAAGAGGGTCGGGCAGATCCCAGTTCAAAGCCCTGCTCACTGCCGGCCAGTGATGGGCCTTCCCCAGGCCCCGTTGCTGTCTGTGTTGGAGGTGATCATGCGTCCCTCATTAGCAGGTTGTAGAACAGTAAGATGAATCCTCAGCACTCAGCCACCCTTAGCGGCTCCTGTCAACTGCATTTGAGCAAGTGCTCATATTAAAATCACTGGGTCAGAGCTTTACTGCGTTCATTGGATGCTTATAATTTATTGAAAAAATATATTTGTTTTCGATGCTCATTATATTTACCATCACACAGATTCAAAACAATCTAAGCCGTTTGGATTGCATGTCATTAAATACCATTAAATGCTTAAATATCATTTTTATGATGAGGAAGGAAATTTCTTACTGAATACCAAAGACAAAAAAAAAAATACGTTCAGTATTTTTATAATTGCAAGTGTAGCGTTAATTCAGGTAGATTAGTGCTTTGGTTTCATTTTAACAATAGGATAGCAAAGACATTAAAAAATGTTTGAAAAAGTTTCATCTTTCTGTAGGCCATTGTCGTTTACCTGAAAAATAGCACGGTGAGGGTTTCTTTGTCTATTCAAGCTGTCCAATTATTAATCTTTTTATTTATAATAATCACTCACAGAAATAAGAATAATAGAACTGAAATAATCTTTCTAACTTTGCTATAATGTCAGGTTTTTTTTTCAATATTGCATAAGCCTAAACATTTTGAAAGGAACCAATGCTTGGGTAGAGTGGCTCACCATCCACCGGAAAAGTTCATGGTTTAACTCCCAATCAGGCCACAGACCTCGGTTTCGGGTTCGATCCCCGGTCGGAGCATGTAAGGAAGGTCAATGATCTATATCTCTCTCTCACATCATTGTTTCTCTAAGTGTGCCCTCAGTGAGGGATTTAAAACAAAAGGAATATTCATTTTAAATGCTTTTCCACAACCTTCAGCTTTAATGAAAAGCAAGTTAAAGCACATGGAATGTATATTTTCAGCTATTATCCCAAAAAGCTGCATATATGCAGCATTACAGACAAAGCATCTTTAAAAAAACAGACTCAGCTATGTTAGAAAGAAGTGATAGCACGAATGAGAAATTAATTTAATTTTAAAAAGGGACATCCAAGAATTGCAGCAAGTCTTAAAATTCTATAACAACTTAGCATATAGTAAATACTTGATACATGCTATATATCCTGGAAAATATGGGAAGAGATAAGGGATTTTTAGACAGAACAGAATGGAAGCACAGTTGGGCTTTTATTCTAAAAATGAAGGATACCAGCTAAATCTCCCTCTGCATTTAGATACTAACTTCTGTTTTCCCATTTAGAATAGTTTGTGTTCTCTAATTCTACCACTTCCCTTTCTACTCACCAATCAACCCACTACAGTTTAGTTGCCTACCCCATCTTGCCACATAATCAACTCTTTTTTTTATTGTGTTGCCAGCATTTTTTATTTATTTTTATTTTATTTTATATTTTTGTTTTTTTATTAATGTATTACATGTATACATATCATAATCAACTCTTTATAGGTTTACCATTGATTTCTGGGCCATGGAATCCAGTGGGCATTTTTTACTCCTCAACTTGACTGCTTAGAGCAGTGGTTCTCAACCTTTCTATTGCCGTGGCCCTTTAATACAGCTCCTCATGTGGTGGTGATCCCAACCATAACATTATTTTCATCACTACTTCATCACTGTAATTTTGCTACTATTAAGAATCGTAATGTAAATATTTGTGTTTTCAAATGGTCTTAGGCGACCCTGCTAGCATTTTTCAACCTGTGGGTTATGACCCACAGGTTGAGAACCGCTGCTGTACAGCCTAATACCATTGGAAAATACAGGTATTTACATTACAATTCATTAATTACAGTCCAGCAATTAATTTTCATTACAATTCATTAATTGCAGTCCAGCATCAGGCAGCATGTACCTGTCATTCAAAGTCTGTCTTGAAGCTGTCCACTTCTCCCTTCTTCTTATCAATAAAGAAGTAATATTATTATGATGAGAGTGTTCATTAAGTCTGGAGCCATGTTAAAAACTCAACCATTTATTGTTGGTTAGCAATTTAACATGCCCTGGTCATGCAGAAGTGGTTAGAAATAAATGCCATGAGGATCAATGTACTAAAGAAAAAAAATATCTCGAGGGGATAAGAAATTGATAGCAAGTCGCAACCAGCAATGTGTCAATAGAGCAGGAAAGGATTTGCATTGTTTAGCCGGTAGTAGATGGAATATAAATGAACTAACGTGGCTTTATTGATTTTTTTTAAAAGCACAATCTAGGACCCATAAATTAGAAGATAATACATAGTCTCATACTAATTATTTATTACACATAGCTCTCATTGATGTATTGCATCTCTCTATATAAAAGCCTAATACGCTAAGTGTTCGACCCTTCGACCAATTGCCGTGACGTGCACTGACCATCAGGGGGCAGATGCTCCAACCAGTAGGTTAGCTTGCTCCTGGGGTCCAGCTGATCCGGATGAGGACCCTGTGAGACAGGCTGAACATGCCCTGGAGCCCTCCTGTGGCCCCTCCCTGGCCAGCCGATCTCCTATGGACCCTCGTCAGCCTCTAAAATATTTCTTCTAATTAATTTCCTTTCAATGTGCAGGAATCTGTGCACCAGCCCTCTATTGTATAAATATATAAAACTTCCCATTTTAACCATTTTTAGTGTACTACTCAGTGGTGTTCATTACATTCACAACAGTGTGCAACCATCATCATTTCTGTTTACAAAACGTTTTCATCACACTAAACAGAAACTGCTCATCCTATCTAATAAAATAATAACATGCAAATTGACCATACCTCTGCTGCACACACAAGCCATGCCCACCAGTCAATCAGGAATCAGTATGCAAATTAACCCAACCAAGATGGCTGCGGCCATGGAGAGAGAAGGAGGCTTGGGTTTCTTCTGGCAATGGAGGAAGCCAAGCTTTCCACCTGCCCTGGCAGGCCAGGCCTCCACCCAAGGCTACAAAGTTTCAATTATAGAAGATAAATAAATACCAGATACCAGGGCCTCTGCTTGGGTCACCGGGAGGCATGGCCGGCCTCCAAACTACCATAGGCCTCTCACCCAGGCTGCCCCATTCCCTAAGGGAACCCCCACCCTGATCCTAGACACCCTTCAAAGCAAACCTGCTAGCCCCCACCGCATACACCAGGCCTCTATCCTATCTAATCCTATTTAATAAAAGATTAATATGCAAATTGTCTGTCACTCCAACATACAAGATGACTGCCCCCTTGTGGACACAAGATGGCTGCCACAAGATGGCCAGCAAGGCATGGCAGTGGGAGGGAACAGGTCTGCAAGGGAAGGCAGTTGTGGGCGAACAGGCCAGCAGGGGAGAGTAGTTTGGGGGGACTAGGTCTGCAGGGGAGGGCAGTTAGGGGTGACTAGGCCTGGATGGGAGGGAAGTTAGGGGCAAACAGGCTGGCAGGGGAGCAGTTAGGGGGTAATCACGCTGGCAGGCAGAAGCAGTTAGGGGCAATCAGTAAGGCAGATAGGCGAGCAGTTGGGAGCCAGCAGTCCTGGATTGTGAAAGGGATGTCAGACTCCCCATTTAGGATCGGGCCTAAAAGGGCAGTTTAATATCCCTCGAGAGGTCCCAATTGGAGAGGGTGCAGGCTGGGCTGAGCAACACACACCCTCGTGCACAAATTTCATGCACCGGGCCTCTAGTCTTATTCATAAAAGCCCAGGGATTGAAAGGCAGAACAGTCAACCAGTCGCTATTTTGTGCACTGACCACCAGGAGACGGACACTCAAAGCAGGAGCTGCCCCCTCTGTGAACTTACTTATTCTAGATATTTCATATATCTGCAGTCATACAGTATCGAGCTTTTTATGTCTGGCTTAGTGCACATGGCATCATGTTTTCAAAGGTTCAATATATTGCAGCTTTTGTGTAACTGAGTGATATTTTATCTCTGGGTATACTAGCATATTGCACTGTGTTTATTCATTCATTAGTTGATGGATACTCAGATTGTTTCTACCTTTTGACTTTGGGCAATAAGACTGCAGTGAACATTGGTATACAAGTATCTGTGAGTCCCTGCTTTCAGTACTTACCAGTATACACCCAAGAGTGGAATCACTAGGTCATATAATAATTCAGGTTAACTTCTTATGGAGTTGCTAGCAATATGTCACAACAGCTATATCAGTTTATATCCCCGCCCTCAATGTCTAAGAGTTCTTCTCATTGATATCCTTTCAAGGGTGTTTAAAAATAAAAGTTATAAGGCATAGCACAGTGTTCTGGAAAATTCTTTTAGTCTAGAGCAGCAGTTCTCAACCTGTTGGTCGCGACCCCTTTGTGGGTCGAACTACCCTTTCACAGGGGTCGCCTAAGACCATCGGAAAATGCAGATATTTACATAATTTTGCATAACAGTAGCAAAATTTCATGGTTGGGGGTCACCACCCCATGAGGAACTGTATGCAAGGGTCGCGGCCTTAGGAAGGTTGAGAACCACTGGTCTAGAGAATGCTAGCATTCATCTTTATTACAAAAAAAATTACTTATGTTTAAATAAAGTCCTGTCCTTCACAGAAGTAGATTATATGAATAACCCATCAGAATGACATGCAATTTAAATTGTTCTTCTGATCAAAGAATCGTTTAGATCTGGCCCGTTTTGTTGTTCTGTATTCAAGCTTTATTTGACCAAAACTCCTCATTTTGAGCTTGCTGGCGAGGTTAGTAGTGACCTTTGGTGGAATGAGCAGTTAATCGCCTGCTGGGAAAATCAATTTCAAGGTTGACCTATCTGAGCCGGCTGAGATCATCTATCACATACACTGGGTGACTGGCTACCTATTTGCTTTTTCCCCCCTCAGTTCCAGAAGCGTGAAAGCTTTGTTTTAACTTTTGTACTAATCCATCACACATCAGTGGACTTAGTTTATGACAGATATTCATAATGACAGTATTCAAGAGGAATTGTGCTTTAATTCCTAGAGAATAAGTCGTTTGGTTTCTTTTTAACTTTCATGGGGAATTAGAGAGGGAGAGGACAGAAGCTGAACAACGAGATGATCTCTTAATGCCCCTTGTTGCTTGTGAGTCCTTGACTATGTGACACAGCCGCCGTATGGAGGCAGTTTTATTGGGATACCGTGGTCGGCAAACTGCGGCTCGCGAGCCACCTGCGGCTCTTTGGCCCCTGGAGTGTGGCTCTTCCACAAAATACCACAGCCTGGGCGAGTCTGTTTTGAAGAAGTAGCGTTAGAAGAAGTTTAAGGTTAAAAAAATTGGCCGAAACCAGTTTGGCTCAGTGGATAGAGCGTCGGCCTGCGGACTGAAGGGTCCCAGGTTCAATTCCCGTCAAGGGCATGTACCTTGGTGGCGGGCACATCTCCACTGTGGGGTGTGCAGGAGGCAGCTGATCAATGTTTGTCTCTCATCAATGTTTCTAACTCTCTATCCCTCTCCTTTCCTCTCTGTAAAAACTCAATAAAATATATATTTTTAAAAGAAATATGTGGGTCTCAGAAGAAATTTCAGTCGTTGTCCTGTTGATATTTGGCTCTGTGGATGGAGTTTGCCGACCACCGGGCTAGGAAATGTTACCAGCCTTAGCACTTCTACTGCAGCGTGGGCACCTATACATGCTTAGTAGTGTTCCTGCTTCAGGACAGCAAGAAGTGTGACATGGTGACCTTCTTAAAATAGTGAGTTTGGTTTTATCATCCACTCATATGTTTATCTCAGGAAATAATGAGACACAGATCCACCTTCACCTGCATTACCCAGGTAAACCCCGCATAGACCACTCCGGAGGGCAGCACAGTTCATGTATTTCTCTGTGGTGTGTGTTTTCCTAATAATAGTGCGCCGTGGTCTTTCTAAGTCAATAGAGATGGTTCTCATCATGTGATAATTTTTAACACATGCTTAGCATTGCTTTGTTCATGTCTCTGTAAACCCTAATCCTGGACATTTCCGATACCACTTTCTCACTGTATCCAAACCACTTTAACGTCATCGTGGGATTTGATCTCTGTGCTCATCTGTGTTAGTGTTTTATTTATTTTATTTTTTAATTAAATCTTTATTGTTCAGATGATTACATTTGTTTCTCTTTTTGCCCCTCCATAGCTCCCCTCCACCCGGCTCCCACCCCTCCCTCTACCCTTACCTCCTCCCCATTGTCCTCATCCATAGGTGTATGATTTGTGTCCAGTCTCTCCCTGTATATCCCTCACCCCTTTCCCCCTGAGAATTATCAGTCCACTCCCTTTCTGTGATCCTGATTCTATTATATTCACCGGTTTATTCTGTTCATCACACTTTTTATTCACTTGATTTTTAGATTCACTTGTTGATAGTATTTGTTGTTCATCGTTTTTATCTTTACCTTTTTCTTCTTCTTCCTCTTCTAAAAGAGTACCTTTCAACATTTCATATAATCCTGGTTTGGTGTTGATGAACTCCTTTAGCTTTTTCTTGTTTGTGAAGCTCTCTATCTGCCCTTCAATTCTGAATGATAGCTTTGCTGGGTAGAGTAATCTTGGTTGTAGGTTCTTGCCACTCCTGTCTGGCCTGCACAGTGTGTTTTATTTTTTTAATATATTTTATTGATTTTTTACAGAGAAGAAGGGGGAGGGATAGAAAGTCAGAAACATCGATGCAAGAGAGACATCGATCAGCCGCCTCCTGCACGTCCCACAGTGGAGATGTGCCCCCAAGCAAGGTACATGTCCCCAACTGGAATTGAACCTGGGACCCTTCAGTCCGCAGGCTGAAGCCCTCTCCAGTGAGCCAAACCGGTCTCGGCTGCACAGTGTGTTTTAGAGCAGAGGTTGTCAACTGGTGGTCTGTGGACCCCGAAAGGTTGGTGATGCTGATTCAGAGTGCCCAGTGGTGACTTCCTTAGCCACCTGCCTCTGACTCCGAATGCCTTTCCTCCGGCATTCCTCACACTCGGGATGCGCCACAGTTTCCTTCTGCTGGGCGGGCAGCCGAGGAGGCCCTCCCTGTGGAAAAGCCGCTGGTTACGGAGGTGGTGACGTAGGCTCTCTCCTGTCTGCCGTTTTCTGCGTGTCTGCAGACCTGGCGCGGGTTCAGCTGTCTCCTGACACCAAAGGAAGGGCATGTGGAATAGGGTGCCTCGATATTGCCAGTCCGGAAATGCCAGCTGACTTAGGGAAGCGTGCCGGTATCTTTTAGCTCTCCGGTTCTGGAGGAGTCATCCTTCCCACACTGGCACCTGCCGCTTTCCATGGGGGGATGCTGGACCACACACAGGGGACCCCTCCTTTGAAGGGTGGTTGTGAGGGCTCGAGGAGATGGCGCCGGTGAAATCAGTTGCGCAGTGCCTACCACCTGGAGCATCTCCACCAAACAGCAACTGTGACTACTTCTGCCTACAATACATTGGTACCTCGAGATACGAGTGCCCTAACATACGAGATTTTTTGAGATACGAGCCATCGAGCGAGCGATTTTTGCTTTGAAATACGAGCAACAGCTGAGATAGGAGTCATCGCGCGGATCGGCCGGCTGCAAACGACCCACTAGTTTACCGCGACTTGAGCGTCTCATCGTTTCCCACGCCTCAAGGTGACGGGACGAATTAAACTCGTATCTCGAGGTACCGCTGTATTTGCCAAACAGCTGCCTAAAATACAGGCTTACCGTTGGATAGGTACGCTCGGTAAATGGGTTGATTTGTTGTAGAATGAGTTATACTACAGGGGAGGCACACAAAAACCATGAAACGGCATGTTCACTTGAGGAATGCTTCATGAGATACCTATGTAGCCCACCTCTCCCTCTCGTTACACTGAAACCACTTGGTAAAAAAATAAAAATGGTGTCATGTAGGAATATGTCAGATGAAAAGAGTGTGTTGCTCAACATTACAGCATCAATTAGATCTCCTATGAATATTTAAAGGATGCTGGTAATAATTCATGTGCTAACATCCAAAAGCAGGCTTTGTGATCAATGAGAAGTTTCCAGGTTAAATCATCTTCACGGTATTCCTATATATTTTCTTGTCTTGAGTTAACATAGATAACAGTCAGGGTTATAATTGTACCTATAACTAACTTAAAGAAGTCAGACAGATAACACGAAAAGAACTGCCTTTCAAAGCGCAAATATAGAATTAAACTGTCAAGACTTGAAATGTTCAATAAACTACACGTAGCGTAAAGATTTTCCGAATTCAAATAATTTCTGTTGAGTGTGATAGGAAGTGAATGTATTGGCCAGAAAATGGTGACAATTAATTGCAGATGGCTGAATTTTAATGCAAGGCTCTGAGAAAAATAAAGTGACGACAATGAATGTGCTGTTTGCATTTAAATCACTTACAGTTGAATAATTTATATTATTTTTTTAATTCATTCAGTAAATTATCCACGATGAATACTATATGAATAGAAGAGATTTTAAATTGTCAGGTGTTTTTTTGCATTAAAATGTTTGCCAATAACCACTTTCCATTTTTGTGGGGGTTTTTTTTTTGGCTTTTTTAAATTACTATTTTAATGGTTTTATATCACAGTATAAGCTAGAAGATTCCGTTAAAGGATACAATATAATGAGCTTGCAGGGTTAAATATTTGACCTACATCTTCAGACATGAAGGTAAAATCTCTTACACAGCTGGGTTGTGTGTTCACTCAAAGAAAAGTAACCTACCTGAAAAATATTCTGAAAATCTCCTGCAAATTTGACCCACACTCTTCTTCCCAATTCTGTATCTCACAGTATATGTTGTCAAAATCTACCTATGAAATACACCAAGTATACTTCTCACCTACTGCTACTACCCTTATCAAGTCTCTCTCTCTCTCTCTCTCTCTCTCTCTCTCTCTCTCTCTCTCTCTCTCTCTCTCCTCTCTCTCTCTCATTATTTGTCTCTAATGTTTTCCCTTTCTTTATTAGTTGCTTTCCTACAGTCTCTTTCCCACAGAGCAGCTAGAGTGATCATTTATAAGGAAAAGTCAGAATGCGTCTCTCTACTAAAAACTCCCACCAGCTCTCCATGTCGTTCAGAGTGAAAAGCAAAGGTCCCATAACGAACTTCACAGCCATGTAATGAGCCAGCCTCTGCCGCACCTCCGATTTCCTCTCCGTCCCTCAGTTCTCTCCTCAAACACAGCCAGCATGTTCTCACCTCACCGCCACTGCGGCTCTGCTTATAAAGGCAGGAATTTCTCGCATCCATTCTCTTCCCGTTAATGACCCCCCATGGATTTGACTTTCACCAAAGGCACCATGGACTCCATCTCTAACTGCTAAAAAATGGCCCCTGACTCAACACATAAAGTAATGACAACACTCTACTAGGTGTTGACTTGACAAGTTGAGAGCAAACCTATCTGCCTCCTTAAAATCTTCTGTGTCATGAAGATTAGATACCGAGTCACAACTAGGGTCACCAAAGGCACCATGGACTCCATCTCTAACTGCTCCAAACTGGCCTCTGACTCAACATGTAAAGTACAGTGGTACCTCGAGATACAAGTTAAATTCGTTCCGTAACCTTGAGGCGTGGGAAACTATGAGACGCTCGAGTCGAGGTAAATGGGTGGGTCGTGTGCAGCCGGCTGATCCGCGCGATGACTCCTATCTCAAATGTTGCTCGTATTTCAAAGCAAAAATCGCTCGCTCGATGGCTCGTATCTCAAAAATCTCATATGTTAGGGCACTCGTATCTCGAGGTACCACTGTAATGACAACATTCTACCAGGTGTTGACTTTACGAGTTTAGGGCAGACCTACCTGCCTCTTAAAGTCTTCTGTGTCATGAAGATTAGATACCGAGTCACAGCTAGGGCTGTGGTAATAGGAAACCAGTTGGTCAAAGAACAGGACAAGGTACAAAAGGTGGACCTGACTCCTCCCGAGCTGGAAGGTGGCTGCAGTTCTAAAAGGGACAGCAAGTCACAGAGCAGCTTTCTAGGGAATGATGAGGACGCACGTTTGACGGTGAATCCGAAACCAAAATGTCCAGCTGGCCGCCATCCAAGCATCAGTGGCACGGGATGTGGGAGGAGATCTAACCAGGACGAGGCTGCTTCTGATCGGCGAATCTGAGCCGGGCCACGGGCCTAGGGAAAGGAAAGTCAGACAAAAGGGCACCTGTTTGGGGATGCAGATAGTGAGGGAAAGAATGTCCCTTGCGGTCAAGAATAACCATAAAAAAATAGTTTTAGCCGAGACTGGTTTGGCTCAGTGGATAGAGTGTCGGCTTGCGGACTGAAAGGTCCCAGGTTCCATTCCAGTTGGGGGCATGCACCTTGCTGGCGGGCACATCCCCAGTGTGGGGCGTGCAGGAGGTGGCTGATCGATGTCTCTCTCTCATCGATGTTTCTGACTTTCTGTCTCTCTCCCTTCCTCTCTATAAAAAATCAATAAAATATATTTAAAAAAGTAGTTTTAGGAAAAGATAAGATCCAGATAGGCCATGGTCAGTGATAATTAGAGTGATAGGGTATCTAATTATAGTTAACAGAAGAAAAAAATGGAGTGTCTGGTCGGCCACCAGCTCCAATCTTGGGTTGGTGAGATCATCTGTATTCCCATTGCTTCGGGCCAGAGGTGATGCTTAAGGCTTCGGGGAAAACTCCAGGGGCCAGGCTGCGTCTCCCACAGCCAGGTGCTCAGAGGACAGTGAGCTTCATCTCAGCAAGAAGCGAGAGGTCGCAGTGGGGTCCTTAACAAAACGTATTGGGAAGGTGACATTCAAAAAAATCTTAAAGAGCTGAGGGAGAGCGAGCCATGGAGACAGTGGGCAAAGCATGCCAGGTCTTGTCACAAGGACTGTAAGAAGGCGGGTGCTGCCCTGGCCGGTGTGGCTCAGTGGATAGAGCGCCGGCCTGCGGAGTGAAGGGTCCCAGGTTCGATTCCAGTCAAGGGCATGTACCTTGGTGGCGGGCACACCCCCAAGAGGTGCAGAGAGGGCAGCTGATCGATGTTTCTTTCTCATCGATGTTTCTAGCTCTCTATCCCTCTCCCTTCCTCTCTGTAAAAAGTCAATGAAAAGTATTAAAAAAGAAGAAAGAGTGCAGCTGGAGCAGGAGGGGGAGGGATGTGGAAAACGAGGTGGGTCTGGGCACACTCTGTGGGGCCGTGGTGGGGACTTGGTCATGTGTGGTGAGACAGGAGCACGTATGACCTCTCTAGCATGCTAAGCTCAAAGCATGGCCTTCATTCCAGCTGGCTAACAGAACGCTGGGAGAGAAGAAAGCGGGGATTTTAGTGCAATTTTTATCTTTTGTGGGATGATAACCTCTTCCTTCAGCCCGCGTGTGTCCTGAGCTTTCTACACTCTCCCGGCACGCCATTACTATTTCACGCTCGGGCGCCTCCCAATCTTTTGGATCAGTTGCCCTAAAGTTAAATTAAATTACTTTCATTGAGCCTTCGTTCGTGGCAGGCACTGCATTATCTGCTTTCTGTGCGGTCATTCTCATTCCCACGTTCGTCCCAGGGAAACTGGACTGCGGAAAACTTGGGAATTGTGGAGCCTGGGCCGGGCTGAGGGTTGACATACGGTATTTTGCGGCGTAGAAGGCGACTGGGCGTATAAGAGGACCCCTGACTTTTCCACTTAAAATAGAGAGTTTGGAATATACTCGCCCTATAAGACGACACCCGGCGTATAAGACGACCCCCGACTTTTGAGATTTTCTTGGATTAAAAAGTCATCTTAGCCGAAACTGGTTTGCTTAGTGGATGGAGAGTCAGCCTATGGACTGAAAGGTCTCAGGTTCGATTCCCGTCAAGAGCATGTACCTTGGTTGCGGGCACATCCCCAGTAGGGGCTGTGCAAGAGGCAGCTGACCGATGTCTCTCTCATCGATGTTTCTAGCTCTTTATCCCTCCCTCTCCCTTCCTCTCTGTAGAAAATCAATAAAATATATATTTTTTTAAAAAGAGAAAAGCAAAGTGATTTCACACAGAGAGTTCAGGGTTCCATTCAGATGAGATTTGGATTGAGAGTGTTTGCTCGATCGAAGGTGACCTGCCATCTCCCTGGTTAAAAAAGTCACCTTGTTTTTAAATAATATGTTAGGGTTTTATTTTACTGGGCTCTTGTGGTTACATTCAAGGTGAAGGTTATTATTTTGGGGATTACTTCCTATCCTAAGGCATTATCAAATGATGACATGTGCTGTCCTATATAATAAAGTGCTAATATGCAAATGGCCATCACACCCTGGAGCCTGCATGCCCTAGCGCCCTTGTGCTGGAGCCGGGGTATCTGAGGCCACACCCCCCCACCCTGCACCAGGGCTGGGGCACCTGAGGCTGCACCCCCTGCCTGGTGGGGTTTGACAGGGGAGACTGTGCCCCCCACCCTGTGGGGCTTGACTAGAGTGGGGCTGGCTGGGGCCGGGTCTCACGTGTTTTCAAGGTGCACGCAGGTGGGCCAGGACCTGACTCTGGGTCCCTAGCCACACCCCAGACTCTGACAGGAGGGAGATTGTACATATATATTTTACTAATTTTCTCTCATCTCTGATACTTCTATTATTGAGGAACGGCAAATAGCAATATTAAATTACTTCCTCTAATTAATCTCCTTTTTAATGTGCACGAATTTCATGCACCAGGCCGCTAGTTCAATAAAAGCACAGAATTGTACACCTCTCACCCTATCTTTGGTTAATGGAGGCCATGTAATTGTCATTGGCCAAATAATTACGACTTTTCTATTCTTCCTCTTCCCTTTCCTCTAAGCCAGCAGTTCTCAACCTGTGGGTCACGACCCCTTTGGGGATCGAATGGCCCTTTCACAGGGGTCGCCTAAGACCATCGGAAAATGCAGATATTGACATCACGATGCATCACAGTAGCAAAATTGCATGGTTGGGGGTCACCACCCCATGAGGAACTGTATGCAAGGGTCGCGGCCTTAGGAAGGTGGAGAACCACTGCCCTAAGCTTTTGTGTAAACAGAGACTGTTATATCTATTTTGGTAAAAGTCTCAATGTGACAGCACAGGTCATGTATCTAGAAACCCAGTCTCACACTGTCTGCCCTTATTTTACAAGATGGTAAGGCTGAGATGAGCTCTGAATGTGAGCACACTTTCCTCAGTGGGAGATCTGCATAATCCAGGGAAATAAGAACGTGAAACTCTTCAGAGACGCTAATAATGGGGGTCACAGAGCACCCAGTGAAGTATAGCTGAGACATGATGTCCCATCACCTTCTCCCTCCTTCCGTCCGCCACAGGGCAGAAGGCAGCACTTAACGTTGCAAGGAAGGTCTAGTCCATGGGTTGGGTTAAAAGTGACCAGTCATACTCTCATTTCTCGGAGGGAAGCGTGTAGGGTAGGTCAATGGAAGGTTTCTGTGTATCCAAAAATCTGTGTGAAATGTTTGAGTGAATCATTGTCTAAATTGATCGCTAGCCAAGCTAACAATATATTCTGTTAGCAGAGCTCAAAAGGGACTATGTTAGCCGAAACCGGTTTGGCTCAGTGGATGGAGCGTCAGCCTGCGGACTGAAAGGTCCCAGGTTCGATTCCCGCAAAGGGCACTTACGATGACACACAGGAGCACAGAGGACAGCATCCTCCTCTCCTCTCTGTCCTTCACGGGGACCAAGTTCCGTTCCGTCCATTTGTGTTTGCACACTTTTCCAGGGTCCCCAATAAAGGCGGTGCCGCACAAAATTAAATGATCTTCCCCTTTAAGCTGTTCATTAAGAGTCATTGTTGATCAGCGAGGATTTGGGCTCAGTTTCAAAATCAGCAGCAAGTTCTCAGCCTCAATGGCACCCGGCCGATGATAAATCCCCCTGGTCTGCAGGCTAGGTGTAAAGTACCGTATTTTCCAACGTATAAGACGACTGGGCGTATAAGACGACCCCCAACTTTTCCAGTTAAAATGTAGAGTTTGCGATATACTCGCCCTATAAGACGACACTCGACTTTTGGGAAGACTTTCCTGAGTTAAAAAGTCGTCTTATGGCCGAAACCGGTTTGGCTCATGGACAGAGCGTCGGCCTGCAGACTGAAAGGTCCCAGGTTCCATTCTGGTCACGGGCATGTATCCTGGTTGCAGGCACATCTCCAGTAGGGGGCGTGCAAGAGGCAGCTGATCGATGTTTCTAACTCTCTACCTCTCTCCCTTCTTCTCTGTAAAAAATCAATAAAATATATATATTTTTTAAAAGTCGTCTTATACGCTGGAAAATATGGTATTGTTGGACCAGACACAGAGCCACAAAGCATGGACCTGTTGATGGCTTCAGCTGTGCCCGGCCCCCCACCGCACCCCCACATTACCTTCCAACCTCCCCCCTTTGAGAATCTGAAGGGAGAGGTTGAAGAGGACCGTTCGGTCTGCAGGGGAAGAACAGATGACTCAACCACCTGAGAAAAAACAAGTAGAAGGAGGGAGAGGAAGAAAGCGAGAGCAGACCTATGGCGCACAGGACAAGGCCAGAGCGGAGTGTGGGGAGGGTCACAGCCAGGACAGACACTGTGGTGGTGGGGACCACGTGTATTTGAGGAAAGTTCAGCCCCGAGGTTTCAGTTGAGCTTTGGTGATCTAATACTGTCCCACCATAAATGTGAGAACCCTGCCTTCCCCTGAGACTTTGCCCTGGGCGTTGAGGTGTGGATATCAGCAGGGACTCGGTAGTTACGCTGGTAGAACTCACAGCACTTTGGACTAGTTCTGTGTTTTAAGGGGGTCATCATGTTTGGAAGGTCATCGGGTACCAGGAGAAAATACATCCATTTCTGTTGCTAGCGAGGTACTGGAACACAAATTTTCAATTTTTTATTTTATTTTAAGAAAAAAAAAAGCTATTTATAACCAACCGTATGAAACTTGATTATTCTCAGCTTAATTTCTCCAATATATACGTGAACCGGCGCCAGCAGATGTCAACACAAATTATGAGCAGGCAAGAAAAACTAATTGTTCCACATTATTCTGCAGTTATTATTGATTACCGTGTCCTTTGCAAATCGGGACAAAAATAGCAAGTACATTCATTCTTGCGTGTGACTCTGTTAAGAGAGGGAAAGAAAGATGTTTCCAAATACTTTCTTAGCCACGTATTAAAACCATAGGATGCATTTAAATTTATATATATATATATACACACACATATATATATATATATATTTTTAATTTTTTACAGAGAGGAAGGGAGAGGGATAGAGAGCTAGAAACATCAATGAGAGAGAAACATTGATCAGCTGCCTCCTGCACGCCCCCCACTGGGGATGTGCCCACAACCAGGATACATGCCCTTGACTGGAAATCGAACCTGGGACCCTTCAGTCTGCAGACCGATGCTCTATCCACTGAGCCACATAAAAAATAATTCAGCCTGGCCAGTTGGCCCAGTGGTTGAGCCTCAACCTAAGAACCAGGAGGTCAGGGTTCGATTCCCAGTTAGGGCACAGGCCCGAGTTATAGGCTCCATCCCCAATATGGGGCCTGCAGGAAGCAGCCCATCAATGATTCTCTCTCATGATTGATGTTTCTCCTCTCTTTTATTAAAACCAATAAAAATACATTTAGTACATAAGTAACTCATCCTGAACAGGTAGTAGCACAGAGAGCAGTTTCGGGACCCAGAGGTCCCTGGACTTGAGGCGTGTCACCTCCTCTCTTCCTCCCCGGTTTTTGGACACGGGCGTGAAATGCCCTGACAGTTGGTGGATGTAGTGAGTTAGAGAATCACTCTGCACGTCAGTAGTGTGATGGTAATCTTCAAATTCATATTTCCCAGCAGACCCATGGCATTAGAAAAACACTGACATCATTGTCCACAGAGTGACACAGTGAAACCAGAATGCCACCTCTAGCCCGAAAACTCTCCCCGCAAATGTCCCGGATTCAGCCCGCTTTCCGAGCCGCTTGCTCTGTGTGTTTCCCTGTTAAAATAAGATTTTAATTTGAAACGATGAGTGTGTTCTCACTCGCGTTCAGGCAGGCACAGGAGTGGATACTGTTTTCTCTCTCTTACAAAGCCCATCCTCTGTCTGTCCTTGTCTGTCATGCAGCTCCTGGCTTAGTAACTGGCGGCCTGCGGGGAGGAGGTGCGGGGGGAGGGGGCTGGGGCAGGAGAGGAGGGGGGTGAGGTTAAGTTCAGTAATGACTGCACGCCCCCCCCCTCCCCATCTCTGTGGCTTCCTGACACCTGCCCGCTGCCGCGTGACTCTGTGCAGGCGGGACTGGTGACTGTCACTCAGGAGCAGGTGTGAGACCCAGTGAATGCCCATCAGTGCAGTGCACACAGCTGCACACGCGGGACCCACCGCCAGGGCCACCAGGGCGAGGACCAGTGTGACCAGCTGGCTGCCGAGCATCCCCCCGTCCTGGGGCCAGGGTGGCACCGCTGAGAGCGGGAGGCTGGGGCGGGGAGTCCCCAGCCACCTCCAGGACCCGAGGCAGAGGGCAGGCCTGCGTGAGACAGAGGCTGTGTCACCATTGTCCACGAACAACAGGTGGCACGCCAAGTGACCGGACTGGAGCCCTGACATTGGCCAGGTCTTGTCGCAGCTGTGGGATCTATAGAAAACTCTTAACGAGCCAAAACTGGTGTGGCTCAGTGGATAGAGCGTCGGCCTGTGGACTGAAAGGCCCCAGGTTTGATTCCGGTCAAGGGCACATGTCTTGATTGTGGGCACATCCCCAGTAGGGGTGGTGCAGGAGGCGGCTGATCAATGTTTCTCTCTCATCGATGTTTCTAGCTTTCTATCCCTCTCCCTCTCTGTAAAATATTAATAAAATATATTTTTAAAAAAAGAAAAGAAAGAAAGAAATTACACAATTAGCCAAAACCGGTGTGACTCAGTGGATAGAGCGTCGGCCTGCGGACTGAAAGGTCCCAGGTTGGATTCCGGTCAAGGGCGTGTGTCTTGGTTGCAGGCATATCCCCAGTAGGGGGTGTGCAGGAGGCGGCTGATTGATGTTTCTAGTTCTCTATCCCTCTCCCTTCCTCTCTGTAAAAAAATCAATAAAATAAAATGAAAAAAAAAATGAGAAAACTTCTTTGGAATAGCATAAGGAAACACTTAATTAACCATCATGAGGGCTTCTAAAATTTAAAAAAGAAAAGAAAACTCCTAACGAATGAGTCTCCCAGGCCATCCGACGTCTCTCTTCCATTCCTCTCACCAGCCTGGCACCCCCCTCTGGTGGTACCTGGACCGAGGGGATTGGTTGTTTCCAGAATTGATTTCCGCTGTCATGAGTTCCAAGACAGATGCCCGGTGTGAGCGGCATTTGGAGGAAATGCCCGAATTTGATGTTGCCATACTTGAATCTATTCCCAGGATTTCGATAGCCATTATCTGTGGGTCTTCTTCATAGAGAAAACATGTAAATTAGCTGAGGTGCCCCATGGCAGAGAGAGAGCCGGGGGCTGGCGCAGTGTCAGGGAACTGCCATCTTGATGGATGGCAGCCCTGGCAGTGTCTGCTGGGAATAGGTTGTTTTTTATGGTGTCGCCGCGTTTGGCTGTGATGGCATTTAGCTGCAGAAGATTAAGGACGCGTCGCCAGGCCAGGGGGCTTTATGAGTGGGCGAGTGCATGTGGGTCACACCCAGAATTAGCCAGCCAGACGGGGAGCAGTCGCTTCGGGGAACCCTGAGTCACTCGGCCGAAGAAGGCGCACTTTTCTTCCCCTTCGGGGATTTCCTTTAACTGTGGAACCGAAAAGTGCGTGCTGTTTCCTGTTCATGATGTAGCTCTCGGCTGAGCCCATGTGGGACTCTCGACCATAAACACGGCCCTGCCCTGAAAGACCTGATCGTCAAGCGGATGTAAGGAACGTGAAAGGATACGGAGTAAAACATCCTGCTTCCTGTGTGCGGCAGGAAGTACTAGTAAGTGATGTTTCCGGAAAAGAGAAGCAGATTAGTAGGGATTATGTGACAGTTGCGTAGTCGATGGGCGGATGAATGAATTTCATTAAGAAAAAAAAGGAAGAAGCCGAAACCGGTGTGGCTCAGTGGATAGAGCGTCGGCCTGTGGACTGAAAGGTCCCAGGTTTGATTCCAGTCAAGGGCATGTACCTTGGTTGTGGGCACATCCCCAGTGGGGGGGTGTGCAGGAGGCGGCTGATCGATGTCTCTCTCTCATAGATGTTTCTAACTCTCTATCCCTCTCCTTTCCTCTCTATAAAAAATCAATAAAATATTTTTTTAAAAGAAATAAAGGAAAAAAGGGAACTCGGACAACAAACACAATGCGTAGAAGGAAAGAAGGTGGTTTCGCAGGGAATAGGCAGACCCTTGCTTCAGCACACAGGTAACCACGTCGAGGCCTTGTGTCTGCTCACTCACACGCCTTTCCTCTGCCCAGCCTGGCAGTTAAGTAGAATTCTCTCCCCCATTGTGCAAAGAAGGGAACGTAAGGCAGGCGTCTCTAACGTCGCAGAGCGCGGGGGCAGAATAGGCTGGACTTGAACTCTCCTGAGCTGTCCCTGTGGCCTCTGACCCCAGAGGAACACGGGTGCGTGCAGGTGGGGCACCGAGGGGGTGCATGCCGGCTGGGCAGGTGCTGGCTCTGGGGGTGCCGGGTGGGCCTGCTCCCAGAGGCCGCTCTTGGGGAGAACGCCCCTGGTTGTCTGCATGAGGCGAGAGGAAAGGGTCAGAGTCTCCCTGGAAGTGATTCTGGATGGGGGACCCCGGGGAGGAGAGGCCCCTCCTCCCCTGAGTCACACCCTCTTTGGAGGCGGTTACCGGGGAACCCCCAGAGCAGGAGGCCTGGCCGACGCCCGCCCCCCCTGTTCTTCCCTCGTCTCCATTGGGAGGAAATCAGAAACGCCTGGCCTGGCGGGTCCCTGGACTGGCGCCCTAGTTTGTCTATTCCAGGAACTGGGTCAAGCAGGGGAGAAGGATGCGTGAGGGGGGAGCAGGGCTTCCCCTGAGCCTCGAAGGCCTTCAAACCGGGGAACGAGGTGGGGAGCGGCTGGGCCAGAGGCCGGGAGCGGGGGTTCTGTCTCGCGGCTGTACATTCAGTGACAAATGGAGCAATTAGCTGAGCCAGTCCCCAGCGTCTCTTTTGTCTCCGGTTCAGCGTGTGTGTGTGTGTGTGTGTGTGTGTGTGTGTGTGTGTGTGTGTGTGTAAGAGAGAGAGAGAGAGAGAGAGAGAGCCAGCCGAGACCAGTTTGGCTCAGTGGATAGAGCATCGGCTTGCGGACTGAAAAATCCGGGTTTGATTCCAGTTGGGGGCATGTACCTTGCTTGAGGGCACGTCTCCACTGTGGGGTGTGCAGGAGGCAGCTGATCGATGCCTCTCTCTCATCGATGTTTCTGGCTCTCTGTCCCTCTCCCTTCCTCTCTGTGAAAAATCAATAAAGTATATTTTTTAAAAATAAAAAGTTAGAAAGAAAGGAATGGGTGAGAGTGCAGTTTCTCCCAGTGAACGAACAGGCCAAGTCCTTCTCCCTGAGGCGTCAGTTGTATGTTTTCCCCGGAGTTCCCGCCCAGGGCTGGTTATAAACATTTCTCTGTGAGCCTCCACGTTGCGTGTTTTGTTTTACGTAGGGTGTGGAATTTTGTTTAATGGCAAGAAGATGCCTATTTTCCTTCTTTTGTCCTGAATCCCATCTAGCAAATGACGCCTGATTTTTACTGCACGCGTCACATTAAAAGAGAAAATGGACTTCTAACATATTTTGCTGCCATGGGTAGCAGCAGGATTACAAATGGCTGCGCTCTGTGCTAACGAAGTAAAATATGGCAAGGCAAGTGTTGTACAGGCCGAACGCAGATGGGAGAAAAGAACCGTGACCTTGAGGTTGCCTGATCCTTGGAGGGAGACTTGTCTAATTCTCTATTAGCTACTACTGAAAAGTTAACTATTGCATTAGAAATATTTCATGGGCAACTAGATGGAAGCAATTTCCATAACCAGTGGTTTGAAATGAGTCTGTATACACTTGGTAGGTTAAACCTAGTCAGAAGGCCACTGGAAGAAACTATAGGATGATTAGAGTTACCTTTATTCGTGTGTGATTTTGAAAGAAAGAAAACCTTTAAATGTACTTTTATACAGCTCTCATGCTCACCGACAAGGCCTAACAATTACGAAGGCAAAAAAATACCCCACCAATCATGGAATGGACCCAAAGCTTAAATGGTCTTAGTAGTAGAGAGTTGTGAATGAATTCTAAAACCAATTGCTTGTTAAATACAGTGGCACCTCGAGATACGAGTGCCCTAACATACTAGATTTTTGAGATACGAGCCGTCGAGCG
This sequence comes from Lasiurus borealis, assembly GCA_004026805.1. Taxonomy (NCBI): domain Eukaryota; kingdom Metazoa; phylum Chordata; class Mammalia; order Chiroptera; family Vespertilionidae; genus Lasiurus; species Lasiurus borealis. The sequence continues at coordinate 44,761 of PVJN01013738.1, forward strand.
AGCAATTTTTGCTTTGAAATACGAGCAACAGTTGAGATAGGAGTCATCGCGCAGGTCGGCCGGCTGCACACGACCCACCCGTTTACCGCGACTCGAGCGTCTCATAGTTCCCCACGCCTCAAGGTGACGGAACGAATTAAACTCGTATCTCGAGGTACCACTGTAATTCCTTTTATTTTCTGATATCATTGATGATTTAAATTGGCCGAGGATGCACCTATCACCAAGAGAACAGCGTTTATAGGTCAGATACTAGCACCTGTAGGGTCCATTTTCCTAAGGGAACTGGCACACACACCGGCGAAACCACCTCCTCAAGAGATCAAAACCACCATTTGGAGCGTCTCTGAGTCATGTGGGAGATGGACCCTGTCCGTGGGAGAAAGCCATCCACACACAGGGCTGGCTGCCTGGAGTGCCCACTGTGTGATGGGCGGGCGCTGTGAGGTGACATTAAAAGTCCTTGCCGAGCTGAAACCGGTGTGGCTCAGTGGATAGAGCGTCAGCCTGCAAACTGAAAGGTTCCAGGTTCGATTCCGTCAAGGGCATGTGCCTTGGTTGCGGGCACATCCCCAGTAAGGGGCGTGCAGGAGGCGGCTGATTGATGTTTCTCTCTCATTGATGTTTCTAACTCTCTATCCCTCTCCCTTCCTCTCTGTAAAAAATCAATAAAATATATTTTTTAAAAAAAAAGTCCTCGCTGCAGAGTTCTGTGATTGGATGTGGACACCTGCACATCAGATTGTCTTGCTGCAGCGCTCTGTACGGACTCCTGAAACTCCCTCCTTATTTTTCTCCCTCCCTCCCTCCTCTCCCTCCCTCTCTCTGAGTCCCCCTTCTCTCTGCCTCTCTCTCCCCTTCCCAGCCCCCTCTCTGCGGTCACTCTGCATGGAGAAGCTGCTGGAGGGTCTCCAGTTGAGATGGAGCCGAACGTACGTGGCCAGGTCTACAGGCTCTCCGCCTGCCTCTCCCCGCGGCTCTGAGACAGGACTGCGCCCCTCCATGGCTCCCCAAAGCCTTGCAGCTCGGTCAGTGTCATGTAAAGCACCCCCAGGAGTGACACCTGACTTCCCGGTGCTGCTTGGTGTGCAGGAAATCCCGGGGTGCCCGAGGAGAGCGGAGCCCCCAAGCCTCGTTCACCTCCTGTTGGCCTCGCAGAGTGGGGTGCCAGCAATGCGTGCCCCCCTCAGCTCTCCGTCTCCACTGAGTGAGGAACCGGGAGCTCAGGTGGTGTATCCACCATCACCCCCGAGGGGCCTGCCAGGATGCGTACCCCAGTCTGCCCCGGCTCCCCGATCCTTCCTGAGGAGTGTGGTACCCGCCATCCTGCGGGTGTCGGCGTTAACAGCATGTAAATTTATTCTGCAGCGCGACTCATTAAAGCGAAAATGGGCCATTTTCTCTGGTTCTCCCCGCACTTCAGAGGCAGCCTCGCAGCCTGCATACAGATTTCGTTTCTGAGAAGGAGGCAAGCAGCGGCGTGAAACCTCTCCTTGTGTTGGAGGCTGGTTCATCTTAAAAGGCCTTTTATTTCCAGATTTCGGTTTAAAATATTTAAAGGAAAACCACGCAGCATTATGGTTAAGAATAGCTATCGTGGCGTTTTTTTAGCGGTAGGCAGAGCAGAGAAACAGAAAAGTGCCTGCAATTTAGTGGCGGTGCCTAATGAGTCCCCTCCAGAGGGAAAGTGCACCTAAAACTAAATTTAAAAAAAAATCCACCCGTGAGGACCCCCACTGCCATTTCTTTCTGACGGCTGAAACCCAGAGCCTCAGTGCCCTCGCCTTCTGTTTAAATAGAGACTGTAAATACAGTGGTACCTCGAGATACAGTTTAATTCGTTCTGTAACCTTGAGGCGGGGGAAACTAGGAGACGCTCCAGTCGAGGTAAACGGGTGGGTTGTGTGCAGCCGCCCGATCCGCGTGATGACTCCTATCTCAACTGTTGCTCGTATTTCAAAGCAAAAATTGCTCGCTCGACGGCTCGTATCTCAAAAATCTCGTATGTTAGGGCACTCGTATCTTGAGGTACCACTGTAATACTAACCACATGCCTAGGTCCTGGTACAAAGTAATAGCACAAGAAATAAAAATGTAACATCTGAATGTGCTTACGATTACAGTCCAGAGATAGAAAGGTGAGAATAAGGAGAGAAATTATAAAATGTGGCTGTCTTTTTCTTATTGTTCAAGAAAAGGGTCTAGTATTGCATCTATTTGCACAAGAAGTCCTTGGTTGTTTTTTTTTCATTGTTCACTGTCTCTCATAACAAAAAAAATTCTGTTGTCACATCATTCATAGACCATTGTTCTGAATATCATCTCAACAAATGCTCATTTAAAAAATACTTCACTCAGGTAGCACAAAAGTTATAAAAGGTAGTCATTTTTTCTTAAGATTTGCCTGTCAATATCACACCTATTGGATGAAATATTTTGCAAAGCATTATGTGTAACGAGAAGCAGATGAGAATTTAGCAATCAAGCTAGCTCTGGGGTTTATGTAACAGTGAGCACATGATTTGTTTTATACTAGTGGTGTGGTGCACGAATTCATGCACATTGAAAGGGGATTCATTAGAAGAAATATTCTAATATCGCTGTTCACCCTTTCTCTATAATGGAAATGTCAGAGATGAAAGAAAAGTAGTAAAATGTTTATGAAAATAACAAAATTATTAATAAATAAACAATAACAACATGACATAACAACAACAAAGATGTGATATAAAAATAACAAAAACATGATGTAAAAACAACATGGATACAATGACTGATAAATTGATTAAACTTATTCTAATGTCTCTTATCTGTATGCCACATTAAGAGTAAAAACACTTTCAGAGAGCTTGACTAATTTCCCTTGTAATGAAATATTTACAACTTTAAAGTCACATGCTTTTTCGAACTTGAGAGAAAGCAACATAATAATAGGTTCAGGCAAGAATATTCCTACTCTGTCTAGAGTCTGTCCTTGTGATTTATTCATTGTCATTGCAAATGCTGGCATCACGGGAAACTGTCTTCAAGTTAATTTAAATGGGAGGCCAGTGTCAGAGGAGGACAAATCAATTCTCCTTCTGCAGATCCTGTTAATCCTTCAGCTTCGATTATTTTTGGTCGTAATCTTTTGATAATAAATCTAGTACCATTAATAAGGCCCCATTTACTATTAAGATTTCTCAGTAGCATGATGATTGCACCTACTTCCAATTTTGATTTATGACATGGCATTCCCGAAGGTGTAATACTATTAAGAAATTCCTTGGGACAAGGAGCCAAGATGGCGGCATAGGTAAACACCTACACTGCTGCTTCGCACAACAATTTCAAAACTACAACTAAAAGACAGAACAGACATCATCCAGAACCACAGGAAAGCTGGCTGAGTGGAAGTTCTACAGCTAGAAGGAAAGAGAGGGGTTCACAGACACCCAGAGGAACTGCAAAAAGCTGAGGTACGGAGACGCGCGCGCTGGGAGAGCGGGTGCCCGAGTACCTGGCTGGCT